>JAZHYW010040319.1:0-15545 GCA_037355805.1 Ixodes ricinus | reverse complement strand
GGCCTTTGTTCAGTTACGTATTGCTATGCTAGAACTGGTGTATACAAGGATTGCCGGGTCTTTAAACCTAACGAAAGCGCACCAAGAAAGATTCGACGGCACAGTTACCTGAAGAACGGTGACTCCATTCCTGGTCAGAATATGAGCTGTCGTTCGGCCCGGAATCCGTCTCAGATGTTCCGACGTCACCAGCAAGGTGGCTCCAGTCGACAATGCCATAAACATTTGGACCACGATGGAGTCAAACAGTCAGTGGAGATGACGCGAAGATGACGTCTTCAGAAGATATATTGAAAATCGTCCTGCACAAAAATGTTTATTTTTTCAATTTTTTTTGTAGTCACTAAATAGGCTACGATTCAGAGACTGTAAAAGACAGTTCAGCAAACTTGGATTACCTGAAACTTTACCTGCAATAACCGAACACGGTTTTCCGTACCCCGAAAATGCTAAAAGAGTCCCCGCCTCGACTTGAGCTTCACTGACGCAACACGATCGGGGGAGCGGACTGCCGAATTTCCAAGCGGAGCATGTGTATTGGCTCTAGTCTTATATTCTTTCCTATAGCTTTGTTATAGCACCACAAAAATTATGTCTAAGATAAAGGGCTAAAGCCTGTAAAGCTGGCGCTGACTGAAACCTTGAGCTATCCTATGCAATATTCTCAGGGCAAACGTACCACTCAATTTGGAGTCAACTTCTTACCTTTCAGAGAGAAGGGCATGAGATGCTAAAGATCGAGGGACACAAAGCAGATCGACTTTCCGGCATATAAACATGCCAATAATAAATTCTTATTGGCTTTTTATTCGGGTTTCGAGCCTGATTGCTTCACTTCTAGCTGGACAATTAGCCGCGCCGAGATTAACATCAAAGAACGTTTCACAAACAGATCAAACTTTTTTTCCTACAAAACAGAATATTACTTTGTTGGCAGAAAAGCATAAATAATTGTCCCTCTAACCATATACTTTCCTAGCTGTCACTCCCAAAAACACTATTTTCTTAATAAAACAAAAATCTATGTCAGCGCTTGCTTTATGCCCGTATAAAGGAAGCCATGGCCAAAGATAACGTTGACTGGCAACAGACAGAATAAAGCAAACTCGTCCCAGAGTCTGTTTTATTCTTCCTGTTGCCAGTCAACAGAAAAGAATAAAACAATGTTACCAACACGCTCTTCAGTTATTGTAAAAGATATCGTTTCCTGTTTTCCACCTGCGATTAACCTGTCGCGCTCTACAGTCAGCTCGTGGGTGCTTTACAAACGGAAAAGCTACGATTCCCAAAGGAACAACTGTTTTTCGCGCACTCCACGCGGACAGCGACATATACTGGTTCCGAGAATGACAAATAACAATAATATAAAAACGATAAAACGTAACCTTAAACAAACAGACATATGCTCTGTTCCATACTTAGTGTACAACGCTGTCGAAGCTGCTGGCACGAGCATGGGGTTCGATCTCGCAGACCAGTTGCAAGCGTTCTCGCTCAAACGAAACCATATATATGAAGCCACATGATCACGCCAGTAGCTTTGACAGCGTTTTATACTAATTATGAAACGTAGTATACAGTATATATATCATCACACCCGTAATAACACCCAAGACTGGGGTAGGTCACAAATTATAGTTACAAATCTACTAAACTCGAGCGTCAAGGAACCCAAGCCTATTTGGTGCAGCGCCAAACAACGATATTACTATACAACAACTCGCAGCTGTGACGCATGCGCAAAGGCTTCCCTTCACGCGAAACTGGTTTTTGCGCATGCGCCGTGCCCACACCATGGTGTGGACAAGCGCGGCTTAGTTTGTAAACAGCGTGTTGGTCTATCAGTCACCGACATCTTCAAAAACACACTGACACCCCCCAAAAAACTTATTTTTGTTTTTTGTTAGACGATTTGATGTGGTGTCAGGAGACTGCCCAATCGACATGTTGCTACAGAGTCACGCATATTATTAATAAATCGAAAAACAACAACAACTCAACTGCTCGAAACCGAAACAGAAACACGAGCACGGAGGCTCAAGGCCGGAAGTCACGTGGCTACACCCGACCGCGCTTTTTCTTTCTTCGCTTCTCCGGCGTGTGAAGCAGACGACGAAATTGCGTGCACTGCTTGTCGTACGATTGTTTCGCACTTATACCCCTTCCGCTCGATGTTCTGCACTTGAAGATCGATTGGCCGATAGGAACCATAAGCGACAGTTCCGAAGTAGCGGCCCCACGTCCGTCGCAACGTTCGTCCGTCGTGCGCTTCCGTCACGTCGACCAACCCATCAGTGCAAAATATTTTTTTTCGAACATATTTGCAGCTTTTTGGAAGCCACAACAATGGGGTTTGTATTCTTTTCTATTTTTAATACCGAATGTGTGCCTTAGACGGCCCAAAACTTTGAATACATTTGGTACACATAGCTTAATTGAACGCCACGTTACCATGAAAACGCGAGTGAGCGAGACTGAAACCGGCCAATGAACCTCCTTCCAGTAACCAGCGCCGTCTGCGGAGTGGTCTTCGAACTACGAATGAAGGTAAGCCCAATTTGCCTCCGACCCGTCAGAATACATTGGCATCGTGCCGTTGTATTGATCTTCGTGGCCTTTCATGCCCCATATACAAGCGCACACTCAAACAAGAACGGCAAAAAGAAAAAGAGTAAAGGACGAAATACGCGCAAAGGCAGGTGCTGAACACGTTGGTCGACCGGAACTTTGCCCCGCGAAAATGGCGACCTCGGGAAGGGAGAGGGGCTGTACGCATGCGCAGAATGTCACTGGAAAGAAAAGGTCCATCCTCGACCGGCTGTCTTCGGGCGGAAAGAAACCGAATATGGAGCCGCAAACTGTGTTCCGAGTAGTTGGTCTATTCTTGATCAATTTCAAAATAAAGACATCGGCCAGCGTAAATACCCCGTCAGTGTCCCCTTAAAACAACACCGGGCGTGCTGGGCTCTGAGCATCCCGTTATCGCCCAGCAGCCAATGAGGTGGCGGCATCAGGCGATAAGAACGCCGAAAAAACGAATTCCGACCTGTCTACAGACTGCTTCTTTGTATGACCAATGCGACCATCAGACAAGGAAGAAACACGCCTCAAACAGTAGAGAGTTTTAGGGAACTGTTTCTGCACATCCGATATGGTACGGTGGGCCTTCCGCTACGAACTGCGCATGCGCTACCGCAGAAGACTCGCACATGCGCAGTTCGTGCCGCAGGGCCCATCGTATACCATGCATAACGAACGTGCAAAGGCGGTTCTCTAAAACTTCTAAGTGTCCGCAGACCGTCTTTTGTATGAAGTATTAGCTGCGCGACAGCGCTTTACGCTGGTGCCCATGGTGTATAGTTTTGTGTTCCTTGAACAACATAGATATTGACCGTAAGATTGACATATTTACAGTTTGGGGAAGGGGGAGCGCGATAGAGTTTATATTTCGATTTTGGCTTTGAACATTCAAACGCTGCCACACCAGAAAGGTTGCAAGCTAGACGGCTACGAGGTATGTAAGGGAATCTTTCAGAGTTTTGATGTCACTGCGATAGCAACTCGTTGGTTCTTTGCGGAAGGCAAGCTTGTCTGCTTCTTTTACAGGGGTTCGGGGTGACGTCAGAACGCCGAGCTCTGATTGGCTCTGGTTGAAGGATAGCGGGTAGATCTCCGAGGCGTCAGCCTTCTGACAGCGCTGTGTCCTCTCGGTTACCTTTTACGTTGTCTTTGTTTCGCGTTGTTTTTGCTTTTATTATGTCTATTTACCAATTAGCCCGAACTTCAACTGTAATCTCCCTGCTCCGCCTCACAGGTTTTGAAAGACTGTAAACAAATTTGAGCGACAAGCTGAAATATGTTACCTCAAGTGCAGCACGTTCGGGACGATGCAGGCGTGGGGTACCTTAACCGTCTTTGGCTCTCCCGTCGAACCGGAGGTCCACATGACGTAAGCAATCTGGGTCCCTGACGTCGTCTCTTGAACGTCGTCCCGGGAAGTCTCGTTTCGACGTGTGTTCGCGAGAAGCTGAAAACCGTCCCAAAAGTCCTCCACGAGTTCCCACTCTCCGCCGTCGGCAAGGGGGCTCTGAAATGCAAGAGCACATGGTTCAGCACACGCACACGCACACGCACGCACGCACGCACGCGCGGACGATGCGCACACGTACACGCACACGCGCACACGCACGCACGCACGCACACACACACACACACACACATACACACACACAGCCGCACGAACAGACTCCATGACCATCCACAAGATTCTAAAACATCCGCTCTTCCGAGGAAAAAAAAAATTGTCGGGAAACAGTATTTTATTCTGAACAACTGCAGACATTGTTATGTGCCCGAAAAAATGATAGGTGATGGTCACACAGTATTATTAACGTTAATTAAAACCCCAGAAGAGTATAGAATTTTCTATCGCCCAACATATTATTTCGTACAGACCTTGCAAGCCACAGCCTAGTAAGATCCGTGGTCGCGGAATTGTTGCGAAGAATGTGCTTACACTGCAGGTCAATGACCACACAGCCTTCTTCGGCTTACGCAGACCTCAATTTGTGTATTGCATCTTTCTACGAATGAATAAAGATTATTATTAATAGATGATATTATTATTATTATTATTATTATTATTATTAATATTTAAACCATTCCCACAATCGCCTTTCGCGCGCTGTTGTCGTCTTTGTGTGGTGGGCTTTGGAACGTGTTCCGCGCATGCGCCGTAGCTGTCTTCAAGGAATATCAGGTGCGGCGCATGTGTCCACAGCGCAGTGACTAGGCACTTTTCGTCTGCGTGATAAGCGCTGAGAAACGTGTACAAGACGACCTTCTGAATGTCTCGAATTTCTGCCCACCTTATTGAAAGGACCGTACTACTACTCCCGAGGAATGCGGGGGGATCGGTGGCCGAGCATGTTAAAGCGCCGCAGCATGGAGCACGTGGACCGGAAGCCGCGCTGCAGAGCCCAGGTATCTTATTGGTGGCGATATGTTTTGGCGGTGCCCTCCCATGGTTCCCTCTCCTGACGTCATTACCTTGCGAACAACAAGTTCAACGGTGTCTGTAATGAGCATTGCGGAAGCTCGAAATCATTGCGCTCTCAAACCAACGCTGCCAACATCGCCAAAATTGAAGTTCTACCATTCTTCTTATTTCCGTCGATAAGAAATCCTTCGCTGACGTCATAGTCAGCATTCGGTCAGTCATGGCAGGCCGACCACAGCGACGCTTTCGATCACGCACGTCGTCAATTCGCGGCGAGAAGTTTGAGTATGGCCACCTGGTGGAATCCTTTCGCAACCCAGAATGAGGATACTTCAACTTCCTCTGCTGGTGAAACAAGCACGTGCAATGCCAAGCGTCTATGCACTACGATAAGGAAAACATAACTGAATGGGTAGCACGAGCACTGTCCATAGTGGGGAAAACAGAAGCGATCGTGTGTCACTACCACGTGTGATGAGCATTAAAAACCCCAGGCTAGCGGTTGTACTGCGCCGCTCTAAATTTCTCATCCACGTGCGGCTGAGACACCGGACGCTCATTGGGGCTGGCTGACTTCCGGCTGTATAAATATACACACAAGTATTACCGAGGATTTCAATAGCGCCAGACGCGTAGCACGTATCTGACCTACGATTTCACTCTTTCCATAAAAACTCTTTAATGCTAAACAAAACAAAGAACAGAAGTCTCGCGATCATGCTCCCCTTAAAAACACACGCACACGCACACGCACGCACACACGCACAGAGACAGACAGACAGACAGACAGACAGACAGAGTCGTTATTGTGACATGTTGATTAGATAATGAGTAAGCAGCTCCGAGGACCTGTGCGTAGATGAGTTTTTCGGCAACGAGGTAGAGGGGTTGACGTTGATTTCTGCAGGGCACGGATGCTCCGTGGCACGTTCTCCAGGTCAAGAAAGGCGAAGAGACCGGCCAGCCTTGAGAACGCTGCAATAGCAGCGCAAATCAAGACACGCGCCTTCGGGTCACTTCACGCGTGAAAGATTGGTTGTAAATATGTATCTCCATGCCGTAATAGTATTTTAATCGACTACATTTCTAATACGTTTGGGGAGAAATTGATGAAGATAAACTCGTTATTGTTTTCAAATGTATTCCGAGATTGCTATAGTCCCGCTTTGGTATGAAACGTTAAGAAACATGGCTGCCATCGTCTGCGGAGTGCTAAAGGAGCGTAGCTCGTTGAGCTTGTCAATTTTTATGAGTGCGGGTCGTTTTGAGTTCACAGAGATGTTGATAGGAAGACCTCATCAACCGACATAGTTTGCAGCAAACAACTGTCGCAAGTATAATGCCTTGAGAAGCGGTGTGCGGATGCTTGTTTTCCTAGCGGGGCTGGCCTAAACCTATTGTCCCACATTAACTATTTTGATCGATCTGGCTTCGTTTCTTTCTTTGCGCGTGTTGATGCTGAATAAAGGTGTTGGTTCCCGCAAAAGCTGCCCCGCTGCTCTGCGAATTGTTCCACCGTCATGGTTGCGATTATGGTTTTAGTACCGAGAACATACCTACAGAGGTAAGAATTCGCGAGCCATTTAGCTGGAAGCAATCGGGCTTTCGGCTCGCATCCTGCTAGTTCAGGTATGTTCCCGTCATTTCGCTTCGAAAAGCATGTAGCTCTCATGTTTTGCAGTGCACCTGGCCTGTCAAAGCGAATTATTTTAGGTCACGTTCTAATTGTGCGTCACGACGCTTTCTAACCGTGCTCGCAGATGCCATGCAAAAAAAAAATAATAATAAAAAAATGAATAACAAGAGCGCGGATGTTGAAATAACAGCATATTTTTTGTGGCTTTTTTTTTAGTCCTCTCGGTCGCTTTTTACCGGCTATTGATAGACACTTGTTTGCGGAACGCAAGTTCGTCTGCTTCTTGCGTGTGACGTCAAAACGCCAAGCTCTGATTGGCTCCGATTGGAAAGATAGTGGGTAGATCTCGTGGCAGCTAGCCATGCAGCTAGAATTGAGGTCTACCCACTATATTTCCAATCCGGGAGCCAATCAGCGATCGGCGTTCTGACGTCACTACAACCCCTGAGCGACAAGCAGACGAACTTGCGCTCCTCATTGGACCTTCGCTTGCGCACGATGAAACCCTAGTAGGTCGCTTGCATGGTCGGGTCTTTGCGAGCTTTGTAGAAGTTTTTATAGTCAGTTTCACCTTAGGGTCCGAGCGCAGCCCGTTTTATGAGCCGAAGGGCCAATCAAGCAGCACAAAAAGCACAACGTCATGGCGTGCTCTCTGCGCTTGATATCACTTCGTTTCACCTTATGCTGTACTGCAGACAAGGCTAGAAAGCGCGAGCTCATAGCGTTGGGAGCTACTCTTAACGCACGAGAGCTTGTGCCGCCAAGATGTGCCCTAAAGCAAGGAGCTCGCGCTTGTAGCCTTTTTTTGCGGTACATCATAAGGTGAAACAGAGTATTAGCGGCGAGATGTTTCGGTGGCGCCGTCGTTCGGTTACCTCTTCGTGACGTCATTACCTTGCGAACATCAAGTTCGATGGTGTTTGTACTGGGCATCGTGGAAGCCTGAAATCATAGCGCTCTCAAAGCAACACTGCCAACACCGTCAAAATTGAAGTTCTTGCATTCCTCTTATTTCCGTCGATGAGACATCACTTTGCTGACGTCATAGTCAGCATTCGGCCAATTGGGATGGGCTCGACCACAGCGACGCTTTCGATCGCTCACGTCGCCAATAGAACTAGTCGGCGGGGGAGCACGCACATAGAGACGGCAAATACTGGCTGGTCCTGTCAACTGAAAGCAGCAACTGAAAGCAGAGAGCACTTCATGACGTGCCTCTTTCGCTGTTTGATTGGCCCTTCGGCTCATAACATCGGCCGCGCTCGGACCTAAACGGAAACGAAGCATAGACCTTTCCAAAATAGAGCGTGTGGCCGGTGCCATCTTGACTGTTCGTGCGTATGGCGCGCGCTTCCCTCGCTTTCCGAAGCGACGAACACGCACGTGCGGAGCTGTGAAGACCGCACGCGGGACTGTGATTTTGTAAACATTAAAAAAATTGTATAGACGGGGGCGGCATAGCAGACGAAAGAAGGCGAAGACGGACGCCGACGGGCAGCGTTCATGTCCGCAAGTGGTACTCGCCAGGTGTTTACAAAGCGTGATATCGTTTTTGGTTGGAGACAATCAGACGTGTTTCACGAAAATGCGGAATATACAAACGAACCTCTACATCTGTCGGGTTCATAATAGGTAGATAATGCCACCGAACACAAGGAGCAGTGGCTATTCTACGGCTTGATCTGGCTAGGGCCTTCGGCAGAGTTTCCAGCACTCTTTTCTTTTTGATGTTCTCGCACAAATGCAAGCAGGAGAAGAGAAACGTCAGGCGTGGAATCAAACTTTGTTATACTCGGAATTTCAACGAAAGAATTGTTAACGGAACTCTTACAAAATCCATACAAGCACAACGCTCGGCTAGACAAAGGCCAAGGCTGTCCCATGTCACCACCTCATTTTGATGTCTACCTTGAGCCGCTCTGCAGATACATCATAAACGATAACAAGGTTCAAGATTTTCGCCTTTCACAGCTGCAAAATCAAGCTTCTTGCCTACGCTGATGACCTTGTGCTCGTCTGTTCCAGCAAGCCCAACATACAAAACGCGATGCTATGCGTTTCTGACTACTATGTCTGGTGTGTCATTAAACAAAAACAAAAGTTGTGGCTCGTGGTGCGGGAGTGGGGATCGACACCATATACATATCAGGACATACAATGGTCTACAATGAAGCCACAGCTCTTAGGAGCCCCAATAAGCGCAATGGACAATCCCAAGACTATGTGGGACACAGTAACAAAAAATCGTTAAAACATCTGCCAATATGAGGAGTATTAAATATCTTTCTACTTTTGGAACACTTGCTGTATGCATCATCTTCCTCTTGTCAAAGCTAATGTATCTTCTGCAGGATATACATTCTAAAAAAAGAAAAGAAAGAAAAGAAAACTCAAATTAAAAGCTTAGAAACAAACAGTTCCCAAGGTTTCGGGGTCGACTTGATTCTTTCTTCGGGGGCGACTAAATGGAATGAGACAGCAAGAGCTTCGACCTCTTCTTCCTCTTCTACCGAGTTGACTTTTTGTTAACTTGACGAAGGCCCTTATTTATTTTATTTATTTATTTACACAGTACCTACATCGCCACAGGGCATTATTGTAGGGGGTACATGGTACAGGAAAGTAAAACGATTATACGTCACATTGTATCAAACATGTTCATAAAAAGTAAGACTGTTGATTGAAAGAAGTGCAATAAGACTGTTACAAAACTGTTACACAAAATCAGAAACATAACAGTACAAAACAAAAACACAGCACACAACTATTAAAGGATGTCTAATAATGAGGAGGAAAACATAGCATCCGAAGTCTCAGTGACCACGTGCTGCGGAAGACTGTTCCAATCACTAATTGATTTTGGGAAAAATGAATTCTTAAACATTTCAGTTCTACACCTAATATTCTTTATTTTTAGCGGGTGGTCCACTCTTGAGGAAAGGTAATCAGGATTATGTAAGTAGTGGTCCTTCACAATACCTGTTTGTCCTAAGTAAATACTTCTGAAAAGTTTCATTCTAAGATATTTTCTCCGCAAGCCAGAGATTTCCACTCCAGTTGTTTCTTTAAATCTGTTATGCTTGAGCAAAATTCATAATTATTTGCAACAAAACGGGCTGCTCTATTTTGCACGCGCTCTAGTTTCGATATTAAATTTACGTAATACGGGTCCCACGCTGGACAAGCATACTCTAAGATTGGCCTAACATTAGTTACGTATAACAGCTCCTTAATATTGTAAATAGATGGTAAGGCACCGAGGGACCTGTTAATGTTCCCCGGTGTGTTCTGAATATGCCACGACTCCAAGAGAAGACGTTTTCGGATATGTGGCTCCGTGTCTCATCACGTGCGCGTTCCCGAAATCAGTAGAAGAGGAAGAAGTCGAAGCTCTCGCTGTCCAATTACATTCTGTCACCCCCTAAAGAAGGAGTCAAGTCTTTGTTTCTAAACTTTTGGATCGAGTTTTTTTTTTTCGGATTGTTTCCCTAAGTTAGACAGATTTCTGTCTAAGATGTTTACTTTCAAGTCATTATCCACTGATTTTGGATCGGAGACAGCCCAGCTAGCGAAGCGGTTTGTCAACATCAGCCGCAGCATCGCTACCTACAAGACCCACATCGACTTTGCGAGGGCGTGCCAGGACCTGTACGTGATTCCCCGAAGCCTCCGTCTCAAGTGCCTTGTACACACCCAGAAGGGAAACAAGGTCTTGGCACAGGCGGAGCACCGGTTGGTAAGCGCCAGGATTCTCGAGTGGCCACACCATCCTAAGGGAGGAAAGAACTGGACCTGTACTTCGCGCGTCGGCAGCTCGAACATCGCGTCCCCGGTGTGTTCCCGTCGTTGCAGTCGTTCGCTTCCAGCGTCGCCTCCGCTACTAGAGAAAAACGACAAGCATCTTAAAGAGAAGCTGTCTAAGCTGAGAAAAAAAGACCCAGAAAGACCAGGCGCTGACACCGCCAGTTTTGTCACTAACCTGCCTTCAAGACAACTCTCCCCCTGCGAGATTAAAGTCTTGGCTAAAGGCCACGGCTTCAGCGTGACCACGACCCGGCCCCTCTGACAAAAATGGCTGCCGCGGTGGAGGAAGGCATTGTTTGCCTAGACCCTAGCGTCCGGGAAGGTGTATGACTTAAAGCGATCGGCATCCTTTCAAAACCTCCGCGAAGGCAACGCCACACTCTATCACGCGATGAAACTGCTGCTCTTCGGAAGCTCCGCGAGGATACAGAGATGGTGCTCCTACCGGCAGATAAAGGAAAATCGACCGTCGTCCTGGACCGGGAGGGGCACGAGCAGAAGGTACGGGATCTTCTCGACAGTCCAGCTTATGAAAAGCTCAAGAAAGAGCCAACATCCCAAGATCAGCGGACCACAAACAAGATGCTGTCTGACATTTTCAAGCAATACCCGGAGTCAAAAGCCCTTTACTTGCATCTCATCTGCAGGAATGGCTCAGCGCGAAGCTTCTACGGACTACCCAAGACCTACAATCCTAACGTCCCCTTGTGACCTATCGTAGTCTTTACGACCTCACCGCTCCGAGCGCTATCGAATTGTCGACACCGGAATATAGCTCCCCTGTGTTGGAAACACGCCAACCCACGTGCTGAACACCGGCCACTTCGTGAAATGAGCCTCGCTGGCGAGACTTAGCGATGTTGACACGATGGTATCTTTTGACGTTGTGTCACTCTTTCCTAGCGTGCCAGTTCCCTTAGCAGTTGCTGCAGCTAGAGAGGTCTTCGAGAAATATGAAACATTGGGCTCAAGAACCAGCTTCAGTGTGGATGAACTACGCCGCCTTCAAGAGTTCTGCCTTGGCAGTACATACTTCAGTTTCAAGGGTAAGTCCTTTAAACAAGTCAACGGGACGGCAATGCATGTGCGCCTCTATTTCTGTGCACGACGGCAAACCTCACAATCGAAGTAGTTGAACAGAGGGCACTAAGCACTTTCGCCAACCGGCCAAACGAGTTTATGCGCTACGTAGATGACTGTTTTTGCACCGTGAAGAAATCAGAGCTGAATCATTTCTTGGCACACCTGAACTCCATAGAACCGGCCATCCAGTTCACTGTAGAATACGAGAGAGACGGAGTTTTGCCATTCTATAGCTGAATGTGCTGCGCTGCGAAGTTCTACAGAACGAACGCAGCACATTCAGCTATGTGCACTATAACCAACTAGCCCAAAACCAAGTCCAAGCTTTATTAATCTTCATTTTGCCATTCCTCGATGCTCTGGTGAAAAAACAAGGAGACAAGCTGAGATTCACGGTCTACAGGAAACCAACACACACCGGACGCTACCTTGTTTTGACTCGAACTACCCAGTGAGTCACAAGGCGCAAGTGGTCTCTACTCTCTTGTCTAGAGCAATGACCATCTGCTCGTCGGAAAAGGAAAGAAGAAAGGAGAAACAGTTGACCCTTGCTGACCTCTGAAGGAACGGCTACACAAGGAGTTTTGTTCAACGCGTCGATTACCATAGGATCGCCGGGTGACACACAGCCCCGCCCTATCAGCGCGCATCAGCGTCCCTTATGTAAAAGGGACGAGCGAGACAGTGGGGCGCGTGCTCCGAAAAGAAGGGATTCAAGTGGCGCACAAGCCAGTGTCATCGGCTGATGCCAAGGCCGAAGGATCGCCTCCCCAAAGAGAAAGCACAAGGCGTGGTCTATAAATAAAAATCCGTGTTTTCGAAGCTTATTTTGCGTCAAATTCGGAGGGTGTATTTCGGAGCTTAGTTTTTCCCGGAAATTTGGAGTTTATAGGAGTTTATTTTTTGCTTGATTTCAAGATCTCATAAATTCGAAGCTTAGTTTTGCTGTGTTTGCTATGAAAAATAAATAAATAATATCCAGGTGGAAGTGCATGCTCGATAAAGAAAACTAAAACACGCTTATATCAATTAATAATTCTTCAGCTGGATTTGGTTTTGGTGCCATTTCCACTGGCAATACTAATTTTTCCAACGGCAAAAGTTGCGCACATACGAGCCAATGAGAAGATCAAACTTGTTTCGAAGAATTCACGCGGTGTGTATGTCTCTGTTTCTGTTTCTCCCTGTCTGTGTTTTGTCCCTATCGTTCTAGCTGACCGTTTACTTTTGCATTATGAGTCGGTTTAGGTCATATTTTTCTTAGGCACCTAATTGCCAGATAGAAATACTTTGCACATGAACAGCATCCTTTTTTAGAGTTGTGCTAGAATTTCTTCTTGGCAAAATATATGGTAACACCAGGTGTAGGTGCAACAACCACATGTGCTTTAATAACATTAAGATGGTTTTAGAAGGAAGTAGCGGACAGATAGGACGTTCTAAGAACAATGTTTGACCTAGCCCTCTTGGTCTCGAGCACTAAAAAGAAGCTAATCAAACATCTGCTAGTTTCATTCAGACATGTACGTAACGAATTACAAGTAACGAGTTACTTGTACCTAGATTACTATTTTCGGTAACGAGTAACGTATTTAGTTACTTTTTCAGAAAAGGAATGAGTAACGGTATTCAGTTACTTTTAAGGCCAAGTAATGAGTAACGGTATCTCGTTACTTTTGTGGAGTAACGTGAACAACACCGCTTAAACGGCCTTGTTTTTTATTCTAGCCTGTGTATACGTCTATTGCGACAAAGGCGGATGGGCAACCCTACAAATAAATAAACAGTATGACAGTACAGCAACGTATATCGCTGAACACGTCAGTTGAGCAGTTCGACTGACGTGTCCAGCAATAAACGTTGCTGTACTGAACTCTACAGCTGGGAATGTCCTTCACCCAGCGAACACAGTAAGGTTCGTTGGATGAAAAATATATAGAACCGGGTACGGACCGAATATAAACCCCGAGGTTGCAAACACGGGAAGGCACATAACCCATTACCCGCTGTCCTCAATGAAGGCGCAGTTCCCGAAGATTCGCCAGCTCTTGCTGAAGCACAACACCGCTATTCCTTCGAGCGCGTCGGTAAAACGACGCTTCAGCTTCGCCGGAGATGTATTTTCAAGGAAGCGGGGAAGCCTAACTGATGAAAAATTCGACAGGCTGCTTAAGGGCAATGACTGCTAGAAAGAAAACAATAAACCATGAAACAAAAACAGTTGTGTATTTGCTTGTCAAAGTAACGTGAAAATTAACTTGTTACTTTTGAGGTAACTCACGCGTTCCTTTTGAGAATCATTAACGAGTAACGCATTTAGCTACTTTTTGAGCGAGTAACGAGTAACGGTATTTAGTTACTTTTTTGGGGTAATGTGTACATGTCTGGTTTCATTGTTCCCAGACCCCGTATTTCGTGTTTATCCTTATGGGCCTCCACCAAATTGCAAACCGGATGTTTTCAAAAAGGGTTAAACTAATGCCGATACCACCGAAGTGTAAAACTTTCTTGTACCAATTTCACTCTCGTACGACAACTGTAAAAGAGTGGCTCGACTTACGCGGGACGGAAACATACGGAAGCACTGATTGTAGACTTTGCAAAGTTACTGAAACTTTCACCATACTTTTATTATTTGTGCCGACGGTGCATTCTTTTGGGATGTTTTCAAATGGACGCTGAAAAAAGACTTTGAAGTGGAAGAGCCTTCGCTACTTGCATTTCCCCGAACACCTCGATACCATTCAATACATTTTAGTAGTTCTATGTCTTTACAGTTTGTTGAAAACGCATAAGGTGGATAATGAAGCAAGACACTTGCTTCATTATCCACCTTACTATTTCGTTTACCGAGGATGGCTTTACGACACGCAAAGCCATCCTCGGTAAATTAAAAAAAATACATATATTGCATTCAAGTAGGTCAAGGCATATTGACCCGCTGTGATCAAAATGATGAATGGAAAGACGTCGTAAAAAATCTCAGTCGTTCCTTTGATATTATATAATCCACGACAGCACCAGTCGATTTAGAAAGTATAATTGACACCTTCCTTTTTGTGATGAGCGTTGTGCTTTTGTATATTTCTAATATATAATGTAAGGCGAATGGAACGCACTGTCTTTTATGTAACGAGAAGGTAACGCATTGCATGTATATAATGTAACGCACTGCTTGTATATAATCAAAGGGAAATGTAGCGCTCTACCTGTACGTAATGTAACGCATTACTTGTATAGAATAATATAAATTATAGTTGTTTGAAACATGCCCTAGATAGACGCTCGAAAAAAAAAAAAAAAGTATCGTAGCAATTAGTGTCAAGGTGTCTGCCTCTATACGCAGCGGACCCGGGTTCAATCCACACTGTAGGCTTTTTTTTTTTCTCGAACATTTTGTTTTGTTGAGGCATTTGACGATATTTACGAGATATCTTTTTTTACGATTAACACTGAACAAAAAACAAAAATGTTGTCGACGAAACGTTGCTGAACTATATGGTATGGGACTATTTTCGGAGGTGCATGGAGGACGGCCGGCAACCCAAGCCCTAAGTGGGTTAGTAGTTTTGTAACTAGTAGCCGCATATTGTCGCCGCGAAGCGGCGCAAACGCAGGCCGGGGAGGAGGGGGGGGGGGGGGTTACGTGCTCCCGAGTGATACACGCGCCGTCCGAATCCGAAAAGTATAGACCTTTTTCACAAGGGCGCCGCCATCTTGAAATATCGTCACTTCCAGTATGGGCGAAAACATTGTTTTGCCGTCGCCACGACAATAGAAGACATTTAAGATATAAGCGTTACCGTCACACATTCTCGTTTAGCCCCCTTCTATTTTTTTACTATTTACAGGTTGAAATGTTGTTTTTATTTTTTCTTGTCGCTCATACCGGATACGCCTATTAGGTGGTAGGGGACGAGAGTTCACGAAAAAGGTCTATAAGTTCCCGCGCGTTGACAAGCGGCCAGTCCGGCGTGAGCGTCGTTGCTGGGGTGTCCATCGCCTGCGCCGTAAAAATATGCC
>JAZHYW010040318.1:20000-32270 GCA_037355805.1 Ixodes ricinus | reverse complement strand
CCCTTGAAGCCAATTGTAAAGCTACATACACAACACATATCTGTTGGTTTTGAACCATACATCGAAATTGCGAAAATGCCACTAGAATACAACAATCTAGGCCGATTCGTAATATATCTTTCTTCTGACATACACACTGTTCGACGAACGACTGAGCCACTAGTTTATGCATGTGTATGACCTTGATGTCTCTTTTTTCTTCTTGTACCTGTGTGTTATTTTTTATTCCGGTGGTTGCGCACCGCTTTTCTGGCTTAGTGCTGCTTGTGAACACATAAAACATGTCATTATTATTTTTATTATTATCATTAGTATAATTAGTAATAATCAATCTAGCAATCAATCAATCAATGTTTAATATTGTGGCTCAGGTACAACCTTGCGGTCTTGGCACTGGCGCACTGGATGGAAATGAATACATAAAACACACAAATACAGAAGGGCAATGCACTATACAGTAACTGAATATAACAATACACGACATACACTGAGCTGAATGATAACAAAATGCGATTGCTAGGTCTTGTGTACAATGAAAGAAATTGCAGTAATGTAAAAACAAGTTTCAGAGGCGCTCAAAGCGAATAATATACGAGGCAGTAGCACAAGCCCAAACCCAACAATGTCTGTGTTCTCCGAAATCAATCTTAAATTGAACCACAATCATTATCACCCACCGGACAGTTCTTCAACAGAAATAACAAATGCACTGTAGCACGAGTTTAAAATATTGAGTTTCTCAGAGTACTGGTTATAACACTCAGTCAGTCTAATAATTGGGCTTAAAATGCTAAATATTTTGGAAATATAAAAGGATGATTGATTCCAGAGTAGGCACCACGTGGAACCCTAAGGCCTGGTTCACACTTACAGCTAATCCGCTGCCGTGGAAGCGGAGTCTGCCGCGGCAATGCACAGTGGCCACGCTACGCCCGGCGGCCGAATTCTCGCAGATTCGCCCGCCGATTCGCATGTGAACCAGGCCTAAGACACACTTCAGACCAAACGCTTGGTGAATTAATCGACCCATGCTACATTTTAAACAAAAACAACAGGTCCGCCTTCTGCCGACGCCGGTGCAGGCTCACCATGTCAACACGTTCTAACGTTGCGTCATAAGTTGAACAATGAACGTCCTTCATAAGGTAGCGACGTTCAAAGATGAAAATAAACTTTCTCTGAACTCGTTCGATTTTCAATGAGTTGGTTTTATAGATTCCGTTCCACACAACTGAGGTATATTCTAACAGGGGCATGCATAACGAGCGGTACAACGTGAAAAACGCTGAAGGATGCTTGAAGTCCTTCGTTAAGCGAGAGGCAACACCCAGCGTGCGCAGGGAGCAGAGTTAACGAGCCTAGTTACGTGACTAGAAAATCGCAGGCTAGGATCGAACTTAACTCCCAGATCTTTCATTGCACATACCCGGGACAGGGATTCACCATGAATGATATTCGTTTAAGTGTTAAAGGTGTACTCCACAGGTTCTTTCATTGTCTCCGATTTGCTTGAAATCTAAAATAGTATCCGAAATATTAGGTGAAAATATTGTTTTTTCGCGAAGTTATTGAATTTACAGTTTTGTCCTCACCGTGTTTTTCAAACTGAAAGTCTCTACTGGCAACAACAAAAAAGTGACGTCAGTGGAAGGCAGGGGTTCACTTTTTGGACGGAAGAAGTTGTTCCCAACTGATTCGAAGCAGATGCATGGTGTCAAATGAATGCTTTAGAAGCTCGCTCCAGTACCCGCACTCCAGCACGGAAAAAAAGACTGGCATATTGTATTTTTAGACTGCTTGCTCGACTGGCAAGCCTGCCCACCACTGACCTCACGGCACTGAAAAGTGCGCGTATATTTGAATGTTGGTTTTTGCATCATTTTCATTTGCCGATTTCACAATACCTATTATGAATTTCGCGATACTAAATAGCATACCGGAAAGGCTAAAGGCCGGGGAGTCAGAAAATATAGTTAGTTGAGGTAGCTCAAAAACCTTTGGTAGAACTCCTTTAAGTGGCTAAAGTAATAATAATAATAATCATACAATACAATGCACCAATACAATACAACATTTTGTTTTTTTGAGGATTATAGTCATGACGAAGCATTCAGGTTTGTCAAAGCCGACAAGGGCTTGTGATGACTGAACCCTTTTAGGTAGAATTGGTAACATAGTCGGTCGAGGGAAAGAGAAAAAAAGTCAAGACACTAGTAGACCACAGTAAATAAAAATCAATCAATAAATCAATCAATCAGTGTTTATTATAGTGTCCAGGAACAAGCAATCGGTCTTAGTACTGGAACACCTAAAAAAGCAGAAAAACACACACATACAAAAAACATACAAACCAGTGCGAAAGGGGAACGTAGTTGACCAGTGTGAGAATAAAAATATTAACAAGTACAAAATACACTTAAATCAACAGGGAAATTGAAAGCACAAAACAGAAACATCACCAGGTGTGAGAGCACAAAGCAAATACTTGGATATCGTGACTGACAAACATGAACCCTTCAACTGATCAGCCCTTTTCTTGCAAGAGCAAGTTTCGAACAGCGTTTCCGAACTTCCTCCCGCATGAGTTAAAAATATCAATTGTGTCAGAGTAGCGGTTATAACACTCAGCCGATCTTTGGGTCAGGTTTCAGTGGCTAAAATGTCAAGCTATATAAAAAGCATGATTGAAGCCGTGTAGGCACATGTGGAACTCTAAGGCTGACTCCGCACAGAAGGCTGGGAGAGTTCATCGAGCCGTGCGGGGTCTTAAACAAAAATAACAGATCTGCCTTCACCCGACACTGCTGCAGGCTCAACAAGTTGACGAGTTGAAAGTTACACCCAACGTTTAAGCAAGGATGACCTTTCTCAATGTAACGATATTTAAAGATAGAAATAATTTTTGTTTTGGACTCGCTCGACAGATTAAACTGTTAGTTTTGGAAATGCCGTTCCAAACAACTGGAGGCGCTACTCTAGCTGGAATCTGACTAAGGAACAGTACAGCGTGAAAAAAGCAGACGGGCTTTTGAATTCCTTCGTTATGCGAGACGCGGCACCTAACGTGCGGAAGGCCGATTGAACCACTCTGGTAACGTGAGTGTCAAATCTCAGGGTTGAATCAAAAATAACTCCAAGGTCCCTGAGTTAACGTACGCGTGACAGCAGTTCGCCATGATAACTATATGAAAAAAATATATCGTGGGTCTTGCGAGAATATGTCATTGCTTTTGTTTTAGAATGATTCAAACGGAGGTCATTGTCTAAACACCAATGACCGAATTAATATGCGTCATTCTGAAGCGGGATGCAAT
Source organism: Ixodes ricinus (assembly GCA_037355805.1). Taxonomy (NCBI): domain Eukaryota; kingdom Metazoa; phylum Arthropoda; class Arachnida; order Ixodida; family Ixodidae; genus Ixodes; species Ixodes ricinus. The sequence goes on along the minus strand of JAZHYW010040318.1, from coordinate 28,956 downwards.
CCTCGAAGGTCGATATTTTTTGTAAATCATCAGCGTACTGCAGAAATAATGAAGTTGATATAACTTGAGAGACATCGTTTACAAAAATATTAAAAAAGAGGGGGCCCAAGACCGGGTCCACAGAGGCACTCCAGAGCTTGCCTTGTACAAGGACGAGATAGTATTGTTGACGCGGACGTAGGCTTGTCATCAGACAAATAGCTTTTTCACAAACTGTATACCGAACCACATACTCCGTACGAGGAAAGAGTTGCGTAAGAGGATGTTGCGGTTTACTACGTCGAAGGCCTTACTCACGTCGAAATAAAAAACGTCAAGCTGACCTCTATTACAAACTACTTCAGATGGAGCAGACGTAAATGATGCGAGATTGGTAGGTGTCGATCTGTCGGACTTGAAGCCATGCTGATTAGGAATGATTATACTACGAAACTTAAGGAGAAGAATTGATGGATTACCATTTCAAAGAGTTTGGAAAAAGAAGAGATAAGAGAAATTGGTCTGTAATTAAGAACGTCACCATTATTTCCAGATTTCAGGACCGGAACAACCTCTGCCACTTTCCAGTCGTCAGAAATATTCCTGACGTCAAGGAGTTATTACAAATTGTGCACAGCATAGGCGTAAATAATTCATGATAACACTTAACGATTGCAGCGGGTATCCCGTCATGACCTGCAGACAATGTGGGTCTAATTTTCTTAATACGTAGCCTAACAAATTCCTCATTGACAACTACAGAACCTAATAAGTCACCAAACCCGTTCGAGTGTGGCAATTTAATCGAGGAGCATTTATTATTATTAATCTTGACTGACGCAAAGTGATCTGCCAACAACTCAGACGTGCCCTTCGCAATGTCGCTATGCTAAACGGTTCCTTCTTGTTTGAAGACCGGTGGCTTCGCTGCGTTTCAATAGGAGCTAAGACTTTTTCTTTTTTTTCCTTTTTCCTCAGCTAAGTTCGGTGTTTGCAAATTTTATTAAAAAATGCACCACCTGTGGGCAACGTTGCACAAAATGGTAGCGCGATAGGATAAGAAATCGATTCTTGCGGTCTTTTTAAGGAGCCTGGCCGCTATTTGACACACCCTGTACATTCTGCAAAATACGCGACACCATCCCCCTGCTCCGATAGAAGACGACGGTGGCTACGGACGTAACCGAAGCGAACGGCCGAGGGTAGGCGAGCCATTGCGCTACACTCGTTATCATCGCAACGGATGTTTGCCGCTCACGCAAGACCCTTAAGATTTTCGGCAAATTTTCTAAAGAAGTATCTGCTCACTTATATATACGGCAATACTGACATAAGATATGTGTGCTTCTGTTTTGTTTTACAGAACAATTTCACTATTTAATTAATTAATTGATTAATTCTTAACACTTGTTCCGTAAAACAAAAAAACAACATATATTTTATGTCAGTATTGCCGTATATATAGCGGGGAGATACTTCTATAAACAATTTGCCAAAATCTCAGTATCCCGGTAGCACTCCAGAGGAGCGCCTAACTTGGTACAAGTTTGGCAATCCTAGAGAGCTAACTTGGGCCTAATAATGTTTAGCTTCAAGGTGTTAGTGAGTCGCAGAGAAGTTTCCCATGGCTGCTCAATGGCTTTTCTCTCGCTCACCACATGATCACTGAGATGCTAGAGTTGAGCCAAAGACCCCACGTATTTTATTACGGGCATCTCTGGCTCAACTCAAGCACCTCAACGATCATGTGAGAACCAGCGTCGAAGCCTAAAGCAGGCACTGGTTTGGCGACTTAGACTCAAATTTGCCACGTGAAAAGCGAAGAAGCAGAAGTGAGGTCTAACTCTGACCCCAGTTTGGTGATTAGGGCCGAAGATGCCAGATGACAGTCAAATATACCAGCAGCGAAGCCCAACCTTGGCACTTGTTTGGCAAATTAGGGCCAAGATACCAATTCTATGGTCAAAGCTATCATGTTTGGCTGTACCTCGCCTTCCTCAAGTTTTATAAAGCGCCAAATTTCCAGACAAACACAAACTTTAGTCTCAAAGGACTGTGCTACCTGAAATGTTTTACTGCTTAAAATTAAAGTGACTAGAAATACCCGATTTGTTTAGCATTTCATTTTATTTATTTCATTTATTATGTCTTTCAGGGCGCGAAGGCATTACAGGGAGGAGTGGGCCACATTAAATGGAACAAAGCAAATAACAATGAAAAGGCAGAAAATACACAAAATAACTACTAACCATCATTTAACAGGTCAGTAATGGCATAGTAAATAAAACAAACATCAATGAAAAGGCAAAAATAAACACAATTACTATTAAACATCATTTAACAGGTCAGTAATGGCCTAGTACATAAAACAAATATCAATGAAAAGGCAAAAAATACAAAAAATACTACTAAACATCATGTAACAGGTTACTAATGGCAATCTTAAATTTACCTGAGACAGTGATATTGACAATGGCTGCGGGAAGGCGGTTCCAGTCAATCGAGGTTTGAGGCAAAAAAGAGGCATTAAAGGAAGATGTGCTGCAATGAGGGATCCCAACTTTTAGCTGATGGTTGGTGCGTGATGATATGTAAAATGGTTCAGAAAATAGCGCTTGGTGGAGAGTAGCTTTAGAATGATAAATCGTATGGAACAAGTATAGACGGGATATCTTTCGACGAAGAGAAAGAGTGCGCAAGGATAGAGATGCTTTCATTAAAGTGGTGCTAGCTGTGCGGTGATACTTAGAAAGTATAAAACGGGCGGAGCGGTTTTGAATGAATTCTTCGGCAGATGCAGGGGTGATATCAGGGTTCCAGATTAAGGCGGCATATTAAAGTTTAGGGCGAATTAAGGTTTAATAAATGAGAAGCTTTAATGAAAGTGGGGCAATGAAAATAGCTTATTTTTATGTATCCTAATAATTAATTAGCGTTTTTCGTGACATAGTCGACATTAATATTCCAGGACAGATCATTTGAAATGTAAACACCGAGGTATTTATAAGAGGACACAGGAAGGAGGGTAAAGTTATTGATGGAGTCGGAAGGGCAAATGTTAATTTGACGAGAGACACACATGGATTTACATTTAGAGATATTAAGTTCCATAAGCCATTCGTTGCACCATTCGGTTACATTGCTAATATCGGTCTGAAAAGCAGAAAGGTCTAAGTCGTTAAAGATTTCTTTATAAATAACACAGTCGTCAGCAAAAAGGCTAACACAAGAGGAGACATTGGTAGGGAGATCATTAATATAAATAAGAAATAGTAGTGGACCGAGTACAGAACCTTGTGGGACACCGGAGGTGATAGGCGAGTATAAAGAATTAGTACCGTTGGCGTGGACAAACTGTAGACGGTTAGTCAGAACGGCATCTATTCAAGCGAAAACGTATGGGCATATGTTAAGGCTACTAAGTTTATGGAGAAAAAGGGCGGAGGAACTTTGTCAAAAGCTTTTGGAAAAATCAAAGAATATGCAGTCAGTTCTGGAACCCTGGTCAAGTGTGACATGAAGAATATGAGTAAAGGTAAGAAGATGGGTTTCGCATGAGCAAAACTTTCGGAAACCATGTTGTGATGTGTTAAGGAAAGCGTTAGAATCCAGAAAGTTGGCAATTTGAGAGTAAATTACGTGTTCAAGGATTTTGCATGGTATACTCGTTATGAAGATGGACTTAAATGGATTTTGTTTATCGCCAACTTTGTGTGCAGGAACTACCTTCCCCAATTTCCAATCCAATGGCAAGACACCATGTTGAATTGACTGAGAAAAAATCTTGGACAGGATAAGGCTGGAATACATTTAGGTGTTTTCAAAAATGTCGTGTTAATGTTATCAGTACCTACCGCAGAAGACAATATTAGGTTATCAATAATCTTAGCGATTCCTTCACTATCTACAGCAACAAAAAGCATAGGCAAAAAATCACAGGTGGTAAATACAGGGAAACAAGAACTAACTGCACTAAAAACAACGGACAAGTAAAGGAACAAACAACACAGAGCGCTCTGTGTTGTTCGTTCCTTTTACTTGTCCGTTGTTCTTAGCGCTTTTGCCCTCAAGCACATGGATCACCAACTAGCCCAAGTGCATACCCTTTCAACTAACTGCTATAGAGGAAGATTTAATAAACACTTCATTTAAAACGAAAGAATACTGATCATTGGATCATTAATCTCCGCCAGCATCCCTAAGCGTTATTTTAGAAGAGAAAAAAAGATTAATAACCTTCCAAAATTCACGGGGTTAGTTAACAACAAGGACGGTAACGTATTATTAAAGTAATATAATTTGGCATGTAGAAGTGCTTTTTTATACACACTAACTGCATTACGGTACGCTGACCATCGCTGTTTGATGTCCGTAAGCTTTACAGCACGAAATTTTATTTTTTCTTGTTTGCTAGCCTTTTTAAAAACATGTTATACGAAGGCGGTTCAGGAGAGGACGAAGTAGTGCGAAGTGGGACGTGCGCTTTCATGAGGTACGGAATTTGTTCTTTAAATAAACGTCAGTTATTCTCAAGTGAGCGCTCATCGAAACAATCCAAGTAAGAATCAAGAAAAAGGCAAATGTTCCCAATAATGGAATAAATCAGCTCGCGCATAATCAAAAATTCGCTTAATTTCTTTCGACCTAAAGCATGTAGATAGATCTAAGGAAAAATGCAATAACGAATGATCACCTAGACCTGGCAAATGAGATAACGAAGAGATGAGCTCAGGCGATGTTGTTAAGATGAGATCTAAAACAGAACAGGTCGAAGCAGCAATACGCGTAGGTTGGGTAACCAGCATATATAGATTATGTTTTAAGTGGGACACCAAGTAGAAGTATAATCGCAGACACCAATTTTCTTATTAACCGAAACTAATCATTGAACTTTTAGAGCGCAGCTCTTAGGCGGCCGTTTCCGGCTTGAGCGGTGTCGCCGTCGGCGTCGTCGCGCGTCGGCGTAACCGCAAGGTCACGTGACCCCAGGTCACGTGACCCCAGGTCACGTGACCCCACACTGGTCACGTGACCCTCCAGGTCACGTGGCCCCCCAGATCATGTCTCCCCAGGTCACGTGACCCCCCGATGTCACGTGACCGCCGTGACGGGAGGAGGAGAAAGGAGGGGCATACCCTCCCCTCAGTACCCTTCCCTCCTCCTCCTCAAGAGCTGCACTCCAATTCGGCGTTACAGGGAGTTGTAAGCGGCTTTCATTTTTAATGGCTTCACTTGTAATACGTATGTGCTTATATATGAAACTTCGAAGCGGCCGTAATGCTGGGCTTCCTTGCTCTATAAAATGCTCGTAACAATCCCCAGCTTGTTTTAAATGCACTATTTGTAGGGACTATGAATACAGACTCTTCTTTGCTTATGATACAACTCACTTAGAATATGCAAATAATTGGAAGCACAATCAAATATTGTGTGTACTTGAGGAAAATAGCTTAGCGTAAAACAATGTTTATATTAGGTAATTTGATTTTAGATGCGGAGCATCTCTTGCTCGGGTCTATGTCCCGCGGCGTCGGCGTCGGCGTCGTAGTCCGCACTCACACTACGCATGCGTAACTCTCCTCCTTCCCTCTCTCCAACAGCTGCGCGTTACTCTCTCCGCTCTCTCTCTCTACCAGCTGCGTGCACTTCGCGTGCGTTCGCTTCTTCTCACACCGCGCGCGCATGCGCAACTCTCCTCCTCTAGTCGTCCTCTCCTTCAAGTGTGAATATAAGCAGCGGTAGCGCGCTGCGCGCGTTCCCCCGGAGGAGTGAAAGGAGGATAGTTTTGGGCGCGCGGGTCGCAGCGCCACGCCAGGGCTTTCCAGTGGGGTGGGCTTTCCCCGCAACTCTGCGGCTGTCGTCTGTTAGCGTTTCTCGGCCGCTCGCGTCCGCCGCAGCCCAAATCCGGCCGGCCAAAAGAAATCAGTCAAAAAGGGAATAAATTAATTACGATCCGCGATTCTCCGCATCACCCCGTTCCCCTCAGGGAAGATGGTGTAATTCTTTAACGAGTCGAGTCAAACGTCCAATCACGCGATAATGAAGGAGCGCCCTCTTGAATTAACGGTGTGAGAAGCACACTTTAGGGGAGTCAGTTAAACAGTTCTCGTGTTGCTGTCAAAACAAAATAAAATATAACTGGACTTCCCGGTGCGAGCGTTGAAGGATGGTTAGCAGCCTTGTTTTCAAGTCAAAAGCTGCACCAAATGTCGGGGGCATTTCAAGTCGATTAATTTCGACTCCCAGGACCCAGACCCCATTATTTAATCTTATTTTTTGTTATGACTATGTACCTATCTTTTCCGCCTCGTCCTCTAGAATATAAAATCAATCGGTACGCACTTTCAGGGAACACCAAAAAAGTACATCAGATAAACATAATTTTTTTTTTGGGGGGGGGGGGTATTAAAAAAGGAGTGGCGTCCTGTGAATTTCATATGAATAATTTTATCTTGACGGTTATTCATACAGCTACAGACCAGTGTTAAACATTCTGGTGAATTATATTAATTTCCTTCGGTAATTTTAAGAGTGGTTAAAATAACTGGCTGGACCGTTTGCAGCTACAAAATAACACCAACTCCTAGACTTTGCGATTCCTTTTTACGCCATCTACGCGTTCATGCAATTTCCTATGTAGCTTTTATCACTCCCTCAACGCAGGTGACACGTTCCTGACATGGCAATCGCGCATGTACGATCGTTGCGCATTTATGAAAGTTCTTATAATATTCGCCTTGCAGCGAGTGTCGTAGCTGTTCATGTTTAGGAATAACAAGGCTGTGGGGAACCAGAACAAATAAAAAGATTCCACGTCCGTCCCTCAAAACGTGCTTCGTCGTTCCTCCCTGTCAGGTATTTCTAAAGGGCGGTAAACACTTCGTGCTCTATCATGTGACCAAGGTCACTTTGCCCGAACCCTGGCGCTGCCAACATATAAACTATGGTGTTTTGACTAGTTCGCTTACACTTGACTGCAAGAAATGTCAGAGTGTATGGTTTATATTAATATATTACCAGGGCTAGATATCCGGCAGCTCAAACTACAAGGGAACGAGCTGAAAGTACTAGCTCGCACGCAGCTTCTAGTAAACACGTCTATTATTCTCTTCTAATGCCAAGCTTACCCGAACTGACCATACGCAGGAGGAGTCCTGAGAAAAAGGCGCACTTGAAGATTGGAAGCATAGGGTTGAAATGGCTACCGACTGGACCTCCTTTCTATGCTTACATTTTCTTCACCTTATATCATACATGAGCAACATCTTAATAAACAGACGCGGCTGACATTCATTCCTGCGAAAAAAGAACTGACATTTTGGCGTTGATGAAAGTCTTGAATTGTTCTTAAGGTATGACGTCCAAAGAAACAAATCGGGATGGCATATCTGTATGAACTTTGACGTTATAACACCTTTTACAGTTTGTTTACATCTTCCTACCAACATCCGCAACATATGATTTTTTAGAAAATACATACAATGTGTTTTTTTATTGCTAACTTCTAGCCTTGTCGGAGCATTAGTAGATTGATACGAAATCTGGCAACACTCTGCCCGGGACCGTACATGTAAAACAATAACAGAGTACAGCCGCGAGGTCTTACTTCTGTCATTGTCCTCATATGCATTACACAAAAAATAAATTAGTTATTCTTAAACTTAATTTCAGCCCAAGAGCGGAACTACATATCTATGCGACGTCAAATGTATTTGAATCTTGCTTCAAGAGTGATCATTACTTTTTGTATTGCTTCCAGAAGTCACGTGGTCATTTCTGCTAGTCTTCATAATTCCTCTTGAACAAATCTATTGGTTGATAGAGGTTGTGTCGCGCTCGCCGGGGGAAAAAGATAAGAGGTTTACAGCAAGTTCTTAGGAATCAAACCCTATGCTATATACTTACACAAAAAAGTTGAGATAAATTATCAAAAAGAGATGAAAAGGTAAATTCAGGCGTATAAGCACGTAAGAAAATAGCCAGTGAAAACCGCCTTCTCATCAATGAGAGGCAGTGAAGGCTTCCCGGGGTGGCAGAAAAAGACGTATCCGGCTTGATGAGTCAGGGCCTCGGAGTTATGCCGGGCTTGTTGGGATCCGACGCCATGGAGCCGTTACGTCAACGGGCCAGGCTACAAGCAGAAGTCGTGGATGTCCGACGCGGCTCGTTCCTCAGGTTGGAATCCCTCCACAAACTCACGTGTCCGCGCTCCTAGCGCATCTTCTTTCTTCTTCTATTAGCTGAGTCATCATCATCATAAAAGCATGGCAAGATGATAGTTTGAAAACTGCATCAAGTACATAAGTATCTGAGTTCTTATCGTGGAAGTCCAAGTCGTGTAGGGGAAGGACCTGGGTAACCTCGCCCTCTAGGAAGTATTTGACGGTAAAGTTTCTTGACAGTCAGACTATCGGCACCTGCAGCGCAGCGTCTCGGATGGTTGTCTCTTCATCAAGCACATAAACCAACAAAACCAAGTAAGTAAATGATCACTGTGCAAGTATCTGTGTTGATTTGCAGCGGTGCGTTGAAACCCTGGTATCAAACCAGTAATGATTTCTGTTAGGTTCGGGTTCGGGTTCAATAGCTTTGTTTGTTCCGGTTCGGTTCCGCTTCAGTCATGCTTGTGAAATATCGGTTCCCTTACTGGTTCAACCACGCATGGGCCGGTTCAAAGCGGTTCCTAACTCTACACTGGACTGACTTTCCGCCCACGCATTTTTTGTTTTCTTTTGTTGTTGTTGAGAATTCGCTACTTGCTGCAGCCGGACACAAAGATGAAGCTAAATGTTCTCATCACACCAAATAACATCACTAAATGAGAAAGACAATTTTTGGTCAATATGTGAACCACGCTGGGTCACAGCGCATACTACAAATACTATCATTGCGCGTGCCTTTGCTGGTCAGAAGGTTTTTACTACTACACCAGAGCAAATCAACGATGGCCATCTGAGCGCAATGTCTCGTGCAAAGA
>JAZHYW010040318.1:0-15000 GCA_037355805.1 Ixodes ricinus | reverse complement strand
AAATCGATTTTAAAGTTGGTACTTTTTGGTTTTCGCATAACACTTAACGCGTCAAACGTGCCTGAGGCTATTTTATACAGGTAAATAATTTTATAATATCTATAAAGATGCGTGTTTCGGGCTTTCCATAGACATAAAAAATATTGATGTAACCCAAGTAGATCGCCAGTATTTAATTGTCAAAGTTCATCAACAATTGACCGAGGGGCATATTTGACATTTTTGCAGAAAAAAAAGCAAACGCCCTAAAATTATTTCATGGTATTACAGCCTTTTACCTGTGCTCCGACAGAGTGCTAGGAAAAAGTATAACTATAATGTGAACTGAAAATCCACGACGGGAGATCGAGCGAAACATCCGACCCACGACGGATGTGAAAAACACTGCTTTCCGCCGCGGCCTCTTTTAAAATTCGTAAGATTCTGAGAACAACAAATCCGACGGACTTGCCGTTTGTGGCTAATGTGTTTTTAGAGACGACGCCATAACATATATTTTTTTTCAGCGAAATTAAAAATTCGACCCTTTTGCCCTGCACGATTTGAGAAACTTCACCCATATATATATATATATATATATATATATATATATATATATATATATATATATATATATATATGGGAACGAGGCGATACACATGTGTATGAATATAATCTATGTAGGGTATGTACTTATATGTATATATATATATATATACATGTGTGTATAGATGTGTGTATATAAGAATGCATATATATGTACATTCCATTTTTTACTTTAATTTTCTCTCTTCCTAATTTGTACCTTCCCTCTTTCCCTTCCCTAAGTGTGATGTAGCCATCCTGCCAACCTCCGTGGGATAACCTCTTCACATTTCCCATAAACCAATTTTCTCTCTGAACATCTAATACAAAAAGCAGAGATGCACAAACATTAACATGAACACCCACTATCCCGATTGCTCATTCCGAAGACTGCGCTTTAGCATTTTATACTCGTCGTTTTGAAGTTTCGGATTTTAACGGTGATCACCTAAGCAATAAGTAAGGTTCCCAGTATGTAGATTTTTTCAGTAATGTCACTCCTCAGGAAGTATTTGAAACGGCCCATGGTACGAATACATCAGTAAAACATAAACCTTCATGCCATCATTATTTGCGATACTCGATCAAATAACCCTCTCAACTGCGGTTTCTGGAAGCCACGTGTTCATTTTTTTGCAAAGCACGCTGTCAAACGGCTAAGGAACGCGTTTCTTTTTTATCGAGTATTTCTCTTTATTTTGTTGCTGCTCGTGTGCGGACGCAATGGTTCTTTAATAAACCTCTGTAAGGCAGCATTCACACTGCTCTTCGTTGCGAACGCTGTTGCGTAAAGATACTTTGCAAATTCACGCGCTTTTGATGATAAAAGAGCGGAACCGCTTTGCGGTTGCTATTCGGACGTCAGTGTAAATGAATCATAAAGAACGTATTCACTCAGCTGGAAGCATCGCTGCAAAATGACGTAGCAGTCGACTGTTACTTTGGCCCGCACGATTGCAGGTAGGGCTCAGACCAGCATTCCAATATGACTACCTGCACGTAGACCGATTATTATCGTGATCGCTCAAGCGGCCTCTCTAATCCCTTTAATCTCAAGCAGAATGCCAAACCGCGATGGTATATGTCATCTTATATTGCTGTTACACCACTGGTACGGGAAACACAAAACATCGGCGACAAATCCATATGCTTTAGAAACGCACGAAGCTGCCATGGCAAAGTTGGTGACAGGCGGAAATTCAAAACCGCAGTGATCGTTGGTTGGCACTTGAATAGAGGAAACAGAACAGAACGTACTACACGTTCTGTCAAATGTGCGTCAAGACGGCAGAAAACCCTGCATGTCTTAGACACAAATTTACAGTAACATCGTTGCCATTGCAAAGTCGTTGCGGGGATTGCGGAGCTGGGTTGAACTTCCGAGTTGCATGAGTTACGAAGACGGCCATCTTAGACCTACTGTCACTACTCCGGAGTTTAGCTGTTTCTAACGGCTTTGTTTGCCCGTTTAATAATATTTTTGCTAAAAACAGCAATGCAACCAAGGTGCTTTGCGTGGTTGGATTGGGAGACTGAATTACAGGTGTCTTTGCTGCCGCTGACGCTGAATCAGCCAGACGTGCTTTACCAAACAACGCGTGCGAGGTGCCCGACAGAAGAAACCGAGAGAAGATTTGGCGGGATGGCAGAATTTTTCGTCGCGCTTGCCAGGAGAAGGAGAAAGACGTTTCGTACCTCCCTTGTTCTTTCCGCTTGGGGGCACGTCAGTTGAAGAAAGGAAAAACGCGCGTTGTTACCTTTTTACTCCTTTTTGTTCTTAGAGTGCAGTGCGCATCTGTTAAACACGTGGTCCAGGGGAACAGTGATGAGTACCTACAACCATGGGCATTTTGTTCGGAATTGTGGCTCCCAATTATAAACAATATGCGACAGGCGTAGCTATCCTTGTACAGAAACGATAGCCGCTCGTGCAGTCCTAGTTTTGCACGACTGTCTCCGGCGGCGTGGAGGCAACGTCTGAAATTGCGCAAGGCTTCATCATTTCCCCCACCCAACAACGTACTGAAAAGTAATTTTGTGAGCACAAATGCCATACGTTGCATCGGGTTTCGCTCGCTTTCTCAAGCTTACTCCGCACTTTTTCAATCACGCGAAACACCTGCGAAATGTCGCCGCACCTTCCACGAGCGTCATGCCCTGGGGACTGCTGCCATTGCCCACACAGCAGCTGTAAAACGTGCGGTTGATCTCTTGTGTCTGTCGTTGACATTACACAACACAACGACTCCTTATTTCTCACTAAATATATAAAGAAGAGACCGACATTAAAAGCAATAAAGCGGCTTGACTGGTCACCTCCGGCCCATTACAGTGACAAGTACACAGGATGTTGAGTAAAGATAAAGACAAAATTGCGAGTGGCCGTTATCCACAAAGTCCTCGGTGCATTTAATTTAATTAATTTTTTCAGGGCCCGTAGGCATTACAGAGAGGAGTGAGTTTTAGAACCGAGATACATATCATCGAACAAGGAAACAATAGGCACAAATGGTTAAGGGAGAAGAAAATTAGTAATTACAATTTTACAATCAGCTGCATCAGTTATTGAAACTATGGGCGCCGGAAGGCGATTCAAATCTATTGAGGTTTAGAGAAAAAAAGATCCATTAAATGAGAAGGTGTTACATTGGGGGTTGTCTGCATTTAACTGCTACGTGATTTGTTCGTGATGATGATGGTTCTATAAACAATGTTTCACGAAGTGTGATATTAGAGGGGTAAATGTTATGAAACAGACAGAAACGAGATAAGCTTTTACAAAAGAGAGGTTAGGTAAGGATAGAGATGTTTTCGTAGAGACGGCACTGGCTGTGCGATGATGGTTTGAAAGAATGAAACGAGCGGTACGATTTTGACTGGCCTTAACAACCTATGCAAAGGGAATGCAGGGGTTGCAGATAGAGACTGCAAATTTCAAGCCTATTAAGTGATTCGCGCACTTAGTGTCTAAATCGACATGGATATTCCAGGAGAGGTGACCGGCTAGATGAACTCCAAGATATTGATAGGAGGAAACAGAAAGCAGAATTGAATTATTTATCTAGTAGGAAGGGCAGGAGTTATTCTGCCAGTACACTCACATAGATCTGCATTTAGGAATGCTAAGTTCTATGATAATTTTTGGAAAGCAATGAGTGGCATTAATATTATCAGTTTGAAGGATGGGGATATCAGAATCGTTAGGAATATTTTTTATAAACAACAATAATCACATACAGGCTCATGAAAGAAAAGACACGTGCAGGAATGTCGTTAATATAAACAAAAAATAAAAGTAGGCCGTGTACGGAACCTTCAGGGACACCAAAGCTAATGTGCGAGGGTGATGAACTGGGTCCGTTAACCTGAACAAACAGGGTGTGGTTCGTTAGAAACGATTCTATCCGAGCGAGTACATTTTAATTTATGTTTACGTAACGAATTTTATGAAGAAGAAGCACGCAAGGAATCTTGTCGAAAGCTTTGGAAAAATCTAGAAATACGTAATCAGTCCTGGAGCCCGGGTAAAGAGTGGCACGAAGGTCATGACTGAAAGTCAGAAGATGGGTTTCACATGAATAAAATTTACGGAAACCGTGCTGTGCAGATGTGAAAAGAGAGTTTGAATCGAAAACGCTAATAAAAATGGAATAAATTACATGCTCAACGATTTTGCGCAGAATGCTAGTTAAGGAGATAGGACGAAAACTAAAGGATTATGTTTGTCACCGTCTTTGTTTAGGCGAAATCACCTTTCCCACCTTCCAGTCTTCTGTTAGCATATGTCATTGACGTGACTGAGTAAATAGCTTGAATAAGATGACGCAGGAATGAATTTGAGTATTCTTCAAAAACTTCGCATTTTTATTATAGATCCCTGCGGTAGCTGCTTCACTAAGGGTTCTAATAATGTTCCCAACACCTTCACAGTCCACATTTGCGCAAAACTGTGTAAACAATTTGCGTAAAAGTTACAAAATTAAAGATCTGGATGGCTCGAGCTAAGGGGCATTGAAAAATACCTATCAAACGCATCATTCAATATTGATGGGCACACGTCATTCGGTACATCTGCTCCCTCCCTATTCCTAAGCATTACATCGGCATTGGTAGTGGCAGTAATAACTTTCCGAAATTGACGGGGATTATTTGTTAGCATGAATGGTAATGTACTACTGAAACAAAATTAGCTTTCGCCTCTGCGACTGCTTTTTTACACAAGTTGACAGCAAGATGATATGCTGCCCAGCGTTGATCGTCGTCCGACCGCTTAGCAGCACGAAACATTTGGTTTACTTTTACTTGAGATCCTTTTGAAAAGAACGCTATACCAAGGTGATTAAGGTGAGGATGATATGGTATGAACGGACAAATGAACACGCGTAAGTGACGCAACCTTTTTCTAAACAGGCACCAGTTATTTGCAACTGAGCGCTCCTCAGTAAAGGCCATGCATGTAATGAAATAAGAGTGGACCGAGTACGGAACGTTGTGGAACACTAAAGTCCGTGCGAGGGTAATGAACTGGTTCCGTTAGGCTGAACATAGTGGGTGAGGTTTGTTAGACACAATTCGATCCAAGCAGTATGTCAGAGGGAATCGTTTAAATTTCTTTACGTGACAATAAACAGTGATATCGGGTGCGAACAGCAATGTTCAATATTTCCCCGCTAAACTATGGCTGAGTGGGCCCTTTGGTTCATGTTAATTCAGATGAACGCGCCTCAGCAGAAAGGCGAAAAGGAAGACAAGACAGCACGCAGCGCCCTGTTCTGTCTTCTCTTTATTATCGCTTTTATTACTTATTAAAATAGCTAATGTACGTTTTACTGACTAAAAAAACATAATCGGGGTTTTCGTGACCCTACTGCAAAAACTCGGTGTTTTCTTTATGTGGTCTTTGATACGTACTTTAGCTATTTATAAAGTTATATCGCACCGTTATCAAGCCCCTCGTAAAATTTGGTGCCGTCTGCTCGACTATAGGGCACTGTACGTCGAAATGAAGTTTTGGTGTGCATTATACGAGACAAAGGCTGTAACCATACACCCTCTTACACTCTTTTTTCTTGAGAGTGTATGGGAGCGTGCGGGCCAAGACATATCACGTGATCGGCTTGGAGGGACCGAGCGTTCCGTTAGGCGCCGCCCTAGCTCAAAACCAAAAGCGCGGCGGCCGCTATGGTAAGGCAATGGGAGCGTGTGGAAATAACTTTGGTTTCAGATTATGTTTGTGGCATTTATTAGGCAGGCGCTAAATCTACCACATACTGTGTAGTGGTAGATTAGGTTAAAATGAGTCACTATATTATAGTTTTCTCGGGCAGAATAGTTAGTATTGTGAGCTATGAATCAGTAGGGTGTACGAGTGTACAGGTTGGTGCACCCAGACCGCCTGCTGGAGCCCACTCCCGTGATCGGAATAAAAATCTAGTTAGATACTCCACAGGTGGGCCATGACGCTGTTGATGAATGATCGAGATGAGACACTGTCGATTGGTGGTGAACTGGTGACTGGGTGACTTCCAAAGTTGCAGTGCACGGGGTGCGAAGGAGTTCTAGTGACAAAGCGTACAGGGTTAAAAGGGGCTGCAGTCTACCAGTGCGAGTACGCCTCAGGGAGGAGGCAAAAGGAAGCAGGAGTCCGGTAGCAGAAAAGTGGCTTGGAGCCGCGTGGTCGCTACTTGACGTCGATGTTGAAGCGGGTCCCTGCCGACTGAACGGAGGAGGTGCAGTGCTCGATATGATGGTGTTCGGGGCCAAGTTGGCGCCTCATAATAAGGTAGGAAGTGCGACATTGCACCGACTCGAGCGAGGCAACAAGTTGCCTGGTTGCCGTATCCCGCACTGAGCAGCAAACCTCCAGGATGGGCAACACCAGTGCTGTAAACAGCAATCTGGGCACATCGGGACTGGCTCTTCTTGTGGACCGAATGACGAAGCCAAGGGGTCACCTTTCCCCGGACACGACGTTTTGGACATAGCGATGGAAATCGAAATGCTGGTCGAGGATGACACCCAGGAGGTAAATATGCGTTATTCTTGGGATCTCCACTCGGTTCAGTAAAAGTGTTGTAGGGGTCGAAGGTTGGCGCGAGGCAGTGATGTACATGGTAGCGCATTTGGTTTAGGTTTAGGGGAAGTTTGTTAACTTTGGACCAGAGAAGAATGTGATATATATCAGCTTGTAGCTCTTTACCGGACGTACAATCGCAATAACGATGAGAAAAGTCCCTAAAATAGAGCCGATTATCTTCAAAACGTCGCCGGTCGTGGAGTGGACACACACAGATACACACGCGAAAGCGTCTGCTGCTGTGTTAAGCTACAGCGCCAAAAAACGCCGTGGCGCTTCAGCGAACTAGAGAAAGTACTAAATCAGCAAAAGCAAATGCGGCGCGCTCGCGCTCTCTCGGGTGACCTGGTCGCCCTTATAATGCCGGTCGCGGCGAGGTGTAACGGGATACCCTGGCCTCACGTGACATCAGATCACGTGACGAACATTTTTTCTGCTAAATTTAGCGGAGGTCACGTGAGGAAAATTTCCCCGTTCAATTTAGCGGAAAGGACTTCACGTCACCTAACATGACGTCTCGTGTCCTGACGTTCCATGACGACCGGCATCTGGCGCCAGCTTTTTCGCTTCCATAACACTTGGACGCCTCGTGAGTTTCGAGCCAGCACGCGCAGCTAATGCACGCAAGAAGGCAAAGAAAACATGCCGCGGGCTGGGCACAAAAAAAAAAAAAACTCTTTTGTTGTATACTTAAATTTACTAGAGCTTTCTAGACGCACAGTGTGTTGACGAAGAACCGAGCCGGCCCCAACTTCAGCCACCGTGTTGTAGAAACGTGCATTGAGCCATCAGCAATTATGCATTTAAAAAAATTATGACAGCTAACCAATTGAGCTAATTATGCGGTGAAAAACATGGTCATTTTTTTACTAACCTCACAGTGTCGGGTTTTCGTCTGCAGAAAGTGCTCGAGGAAATAACATGCATATTTCCATATCATCGGACTTATAAAGTCGTGAAATAAAATGAGGCGGAAATACGGCGCATTCCCGGGGAGCTCAACGGCCCTAATTGAGTTAGTCTTAAATACCCTAGCGTCAGAAACTCCCCTGCTGCCGAATGCAACCTTTTCGATGTAGAACCAAAAGTTAACATAAAAGCAGAGCGTTTTTTTTACCTCGTTAAGGACCTCCTTTTATGGCCGCTGACAGCTTAAGTATGCGTAGGGCGTGTTTTATCACGTTCAGTATCCTTGCCGCGTAATTGGTCCTACGGCGCTTTCATCGACTATTGTTGCAATCCCATTGGTTGAGGAGAGATAATAACACGCTAGGGACTCGGCATAGCATACATTTCTTGCGCTGGAAAAGACTATGGTAGATTCGAGAGTAAGGTGCTGACACTACGAAATCAGTGATTCTTTTCATGGCTCGCAAAACCGCCATAATGCCATCTTGATATTGTGAAGCAATATCCGTGCTTTTATGTAAAAGAATCGGATAACTCTTTTATGATGCATAAAGCATTCAAATCTGCTCTAATAACTCCGACAAACCGGAACAGCGGTTGTACATGGGCAATGTGAGGCAAACCCTGCGATCGTTTTTAATAAAGTGTTTATTATAGAGGCACGGGACTTGAAATAATAAAATACGCATATCTGTGTAGACCACTAGCATACTCCGTTCCACATCAAGTTCCGCCAAAGCGAACGCTGTCGATCCGATGGAAGAAATCAAGCAGCGCAGAAAGTGCACCGTCACATAGCGTCTGTCAAGTTTGTGCGCTCGCTTTGTAAACTAATCACGCACTACTACTACTACTACTAAGCGATGTTATGTTGGAAGATAATAAAAGGGGGGGGGGGGGAGGAGAGGGCCTATTGTGGATAGTGAAGGCGGCCTAGTCCCGCGCATTTTTGTGTCATTGGTTGGCGCCGGGGACAGCGAAGGCAGGAAGACGACGATCGCGGTGACGAGGCACACTTGACGCTGCCTGATCGGCTACATCGAATTCGGCTGGGCTCCAACTCGTGAAACCGAGTATACATGCCGATTTTGGTAATTCTACGTTATTTCATGTCCCGTTTGTTTTTCACCGGTTGGTTGACGCAATGATAGCTCCACGACCCCCGCGGAGCTAACGATGCGCGCATGACGTCAACAAACGCTTCGGTATAATGCCCTCCCCAGGCCACAGTCATTTCTGAGCATGTGTTTACGTTTTTCTTTTTGTTTCTTCGATGAATTTTTTAAAATATATTTTAAGATGTTCGTATGGTCCTCCCGGTGGTTGCCGTCCCGCCCTTTGGAAGCTAAGATGCATTGAGAGTAGTATTGTGTTCCGTCTTGCTGCGCTTCCCTTTTATTTTTGTATAGTTGTCACTAACCTCCTATTCATCGGTTGACCTTTAGAAATGAGCATGCGGGGTGTTTACGAGGTCGAGCACAAAAAGGTAATGCTGTGCCGAACAAATGTCATTGAGGTACCTCTCAGTGTTGCCCCTAGGTGGCTCCGGTTGTCTATTTGCGTGTGTCATATCGATTGAGATCATTGTCTCAAAGGGATGCTGAAGAGGTAGTTGAAAAAAACGAGATGAATGTCAATTCTATCGTATTTCTCGCAAGTGAATGTAAACATCACGAGCATTCGACCCCAACGTATCAATAAACGGGAGAGAAACAGAAACAAAACCAACTGCTGAGTGTGACGTCATACCCACAGGTTTCAACTGCCTTGCGCTTGCCGATTGTGAGGGACCGCGTGCTGCATTTTTGACTGGTTGGGTAAGACTTGCGGAAGGCGCGGAAATGTCCATATCTCCATATAATACGTCACAATTGCCTATTTTCACCGAACACGCCGGGATGTCGCGTTCGGTGTCAGCGCTATTTTGAAGGTGCTACTGTAACTATTTGGCGCATCAATCTGAAATAAAATTTTAATATTCGTGGTCCTGGAGGCCAAATAAAGACGATTCAAGTGTGTTTTTTTTTTCGATATGCAGACTGACCATTTTGATTTTTTTTAAACATTATTAAAGAATATCATCTTAAACTAGAGTCTGGTTGATTGTTTAACACTTAAGAAAACGCTGACATTTTCACGAATTTGTCCTTTGTCGAGAAACGCAAATTCCCTCGTTAAATACTTGAATATCAGTACTTAACTCTGCGTCACTCGTATTCGTGAGAATATACAATTTCAGAAGCTGTTTATTATTGACCGGGATACACGCGGTTTTGAATACGTGTTTACCGATAGTTAATATTTGGGTGATGAAGACCTTTATATACGTCTGCCTCTAAATACCAATGACCTGGTTACACAGTATATTGTACACCTGCTTAGGTATAGTTATATTTTTGTGATGAAGCCCTCATTGTACAGGGAAACATATATTGAGGGATTCCACCCGAACTATAACTATCCCGAAACACGTTCACAATATAACGTGTATCTCTGTCACCGGTACACAGTTTAGAAAATCGTTTATTTACAGGGTTAACGAGTGACGTGGAGTTAAGAGGATATCGCAGCTCCAGACCCCTATGCAATTCCAATGGCAAATTTTAGTATTTTTTCTCAGCAACCACCAAACGAATTGATTTGGAAAAGGTTTTATTGGAAAGACAATAAAAACCGAGTACTATTGTGGCACTACATTTCCCGGTCTTAGATTTTAAATTTTTCTACAGAACTTAAAGATGCTTCTAAAAGCCTTTTTTTCCTTCCGTTTTTCGTGAACATTCAAAAATTAACCCCGGCCTAAATACAAATTCAGGCACCAGAACATTGAAGACCAATACTTTTGGAATATATTCTCCATTGTGATAAATTTTAACTAAGTTTGTAGCCCATCAAAATGTCACAAATGCAGCTGTCAGCTGGCGGCATCGATGAGTGTGTCGGCAAAACTTTCTCTCAAAATTGCGCAATGTGGAATTGCGCCCTGGACTACTTGCGTCTTCAAGGTCGGTCGGCTTGTGGTCGCGAATTTGAGGGGGAAAACCTCTCGAAAAGCCGGGCTTCTTTTCTTTTCTTCTTTTTTTTTTCGACGTGTAAGATAGTATTTTGTGGGTAGCGCGGGTCTTCATTGGTGTAATGGGGTTGCACAAATGCAAGTGAAAGGTTCTCTTTTCTTTTTGTTTGTTCGGTGGTGAAGGTATGTCGGTGTTATCGAGAATGCCGTGTGGATCATAAGTAGGATTCCGTGCTTTCGGAGTTTATTTCTCGTGAAATGTGGAGGGTGTTTTTCAGAGTTTCTTTTTTGCTGGGGATTCCGGGTTTATCAGAGGTTTTTTTTTGTAGATTATTTTAATGCGTAAAGTTTAAACAATTTGAAATAAAAATAAATCAGGTTCGGGTATTCATGACCCGTTGTCCCGAAGGAAAATCGACGTGTTAAAAGGCAAATCGCTTTTGTCAGCAGTTCTAGATTTTAAAGGAAACTGTAGTGGTATCTCCTCAGGACCACTGGCCTGACCACTGAAATTCAGAGTTTCTCGGATAAATCTGAAAAAAAAACTGGAAAATTTACCCGCGAGTGTTTTTCGGATTTTTTTTTTTATTTATCCGAAAACACGGAACCTATGTGATAAGTCGTCAATCGCCCGAGCGCGTTGTTGGGAGAATGTTCCGTTCTTTGTTGACGTTTTGGGTCACGAAGATAGGGTGAAAGATTTCACGCTTCAAGCGGTCCTTGCGTGAGGCCTGACGTAACCAAATGCAGGCAGACAAAAGTTACCGAAGCGTCAAAGGGTGGATACAGTCTTACCACTTCTTTCTGTCCAAAGTAGGAGAGGTGATTTGATCTGGCGATTTCAAATATTCTGCAGAGATGCACTTCAAGATATATACTTATTTTAAATGCGGAAGAAACATACGTTAGTATGTCGATTTTTGTTTTAAATTCAGCATTCGCTTTGAATATCAAGTTTTGGAGACTGATTTGTATCGTAATAAAACAAACATCGCGAAAATTTATTCAGTGAAGCTAAATATAGAAAAAGCTTTTTGGTAGTAGGCGTCACACGGCGCTGTAAAATACGTTGGTGACCTCGTTGGTTGAACATCATAAAAAAATATTAGCACGAAAAGAAAGAACCAGACAGTACAGGACAAGCGCTTGTCCTGTTCATGTCCTGTCTTGTCCATTGTTTTTCGCGCTAACATTTTTTTATGATGTCACACGTTGACTACTTGGAAGTTGTGAAAGTCTCGCGCTGAAGATTCTTTATTTGACACCTAACAGACACACACTTTTTTCAGTATTTTATGAAATAGAAACGAATATTTTAGACGACAACCCACATGCGTTTTATTGGGGTGTTCGTCAATAGCACTGTCTTGGCTGCGATGAGCCCTTGGTCGGCTGTTTCTGTTGGAATCTTTTCTTCCGCCGGTACATATGTGTAACTAGAAATTCATACCGTCCAACAGACCATCAAACCATTAGGCCATCAGATGTCCCAAAATAAGACAGACCGTCAGACAATCAAACCACCAACGTTCGAAAATACGAGAAAACCATCAAACCGTCACACCATCAAGCAATCAAACCATCACACCGTCAGGCTAATAGACTATCAACGTCCCGAAATACGACAAAACCTTCAAACCATCAAGCCATCAAACCATCACACCATCAGGACATCAGACTATCAATGTCCCATTATACGAAAGACCATCAGACTGATGAACCATCCGAATTTTTTTATGCTCTTTTTGATAGGATATAAAATGATTTTGTCTTGCTTGTTTGACGCGCTACGATAAAGAACTGCTCATCGGCGACCGCGAGACTTCCGGTGAATGTGAGCGACCACCTTCATTCTCGACATTATGTTTGCGTTACTCAGTGCTGCTCGAGTCGGATTATGCAAATATCAGGAATTACATGATAACGCTTTTTTTCTGTTTTTTTTTTGTAGGTATTTGGCAATATGAAAAAAGAAAGAAAAACTCAAACCAAAAGTTTAGAAACAAACAGTTCCCAACGTTTCGGGGTCGACTTGACTCCTTCTTCAGGGGTGACTAAAAATGGAATGGGACAGCGCGAGCTTCGACCTCTCCTTCCTCTTCTACCGAGTTGATGTTTTGTGAACGTGCCGCAGGCCATGGACGTAAACAGATGGTAAGGCACCGAGGGACCTGTTAAGGTTCCCCGGTGTGTTCTGGATATGCCACGACTCCAAGAACAGACGTTTTCGAATATGTGGCTCCGTGTCTATCACGTGCGCATTCCCGAAGTCGATCCGATGATCAAATGCCTCGCAATGTTCCGCGACGGCGCTACGCTCGCGATCGAAATTGCGCACATCGTTCTTGTGCTGGCGCATGCGTTCGGGAAAAGATTTAGTTTCACCGATGTAGGCGGCGGGGCACTCTGCGCACGGTATCTTATAGACCACGCCTTGTGCTTTCTCTCTTGGGAGGCGATCTTTCGGCCTTGGCATGAGCCGTCCTAATGTTGAAACTGGCTTGTGCGCCACTTGGATACCTTCTTTTCGGAGCACGCGCGCCAGTGTCTCGCTCGTCCCTTTTACATAGGGGACGCTGATGCGCGCGATGGGGCGGGGCTGTGTGTCACCCGACGATCCATGGTTGTTGCGCGTGCAGCATTGTCGACGGGCAACGCGTTGAACAAAACTCCTTGAATAGCCGTTTTTTTGGAGGTCAGCAAGTATGGTCTGTTTCTCCTTTCTTCTGTCTCTTTCCGACGAGCAGATGGTCGTTGCTCTAGACAAGAGAGTAGAGACCACAGACATCTTGTGACTCGTTGGGTGGTTGGAGTCAAAATCAAGGTAGCGTCCGGTGTGCGTTGGCTTCCTGTAGACCGTGAATCCCAGCTTGTCTCCTTGCCTTTGGACCAGAGCATCGAGGAACGGCAAGGCTCCATCTCTCTCGTATTCTACAGTGAACTGGATGGCCGGTTCTATGGAATTCAGGTGGGCGAGGAAGTTGTTCACCTCTGATCTCTTCACGATGCAAAAACAATCATCTACATAGCGCATGAACTCTTTTGGCCTGTTGGCGAAAGTGCTAAGCGCTTTCTGTTCAACAACTTCCATTGTGAGATTTGCCGTCGTGACAGAAATAGAGGCGCCCATTGCCGTTCCGCTGACTTGTTTGAAAATCTCACCCTTGAAGCTGAAGTACGTACTGCCAAGGCAGAACTCGAGAAGGCGGCATAGCTCATCTACACTGAGGCTGGTTCTTGAGCCCAATGTTTCGTCTTTCTCGAGGACCTCTCTGGCTGCAGCAACTGCTAAGGGAACTGGCACGCTGGTAAAGAGTGACACGACGTCGAAAGACACAATCGTGTCATCATCGCTGAGTCTCACTTGCGAGGCACGTTCCACGAAGTGGCCGGTGTTCAGCACATGGGTCGGCGTATTTCCAACAAGGGGAGCTATAGTCCGGTGTAGGTAATTCGATAGCGCTCGGAGCGGTGAGGTCGAAAAGTCTACGATAGGTCTCAAGGGGACGTTAGGTTTGTGGATCTTGGGTAGTCCGTAGAAGCTTGGCGCAGAGCCATTCCTGCAGATGAGATGCAAGTAAAGGGATTTCGACTCTGGATATTGCTTGAAAATGTCAGACAACATCTTGTTCATGTTCCGTTGAATTTGGGATGTTGGATCTTTCTTGAGCTTTTCATATGCCGGACTATCCAGAAGATCCCGTGCCTTCTGTTCGTACACCTCCCGGTCCAGGACGACGGTAGATTTTCCTTTATCTGCCGGCAGTAGCACAATCTCTGTGTCCTCGCGGAGCTTCCGAAGCGCAGCAGTTTCATCACGAGATAGATTGTGGCGTTGCCTCGGCGGAGGTTTTGAAAGAATGCCTATCGCTTTAAGTCGTACACCTTCCCGGACGCTAGGGTCCAGTCGCGCAATGCCGTCTTCCACAGCGGCAACCATTTTCGGCAGAGGAGGCCGGGTCGTGGTCATGTTGAAGCCGTGGCCTTTTGCCAAGACTTTAATCTCGCAGGGGGAGAGTTGTTTTGAAGACAGGTTCGTGACAAAACTGGCGGTGTCAGCGCCTCCCCTCTCTGGGTCTTTTTTCTTAGCTTAGAAAGCTTCTCTTCTTGAGATGCTTGTCGTTGTTCTCTAGTAGCGGAGGCGATGCTGGAAGCGAACGACTGCAAGGACGGGAGTACACCGGGGATGCGATGTTCGAGCTGCCGACGCGTGAAGTACAGGTCCAGTTCTTTCCTCCTTAGGATGGAGTGGCACTCGTGAATCCTGGCGCTTACCAGCCGGTGCTCCGCCTGTGCCAAGATCTTGTTTCCCTCCTGGGTGTGTACGAGGCGCTTGAGACGGAGGCTTTGGGGAATCACGTGCAAGTCCTGGCAGGCCCTCGTGAAGTCAATATGGGTCTTGTAGGTAGCGATGCTGCGGGTGATGTTGACAAACCGC
>JAZHYW010040317.1:0-15111 GCA_037355805.1 Ixodes ricinus | reverse complement strand
GAGCCGGTCAACATCGAGAAGGCTGGAGGGACGACCGCGCTTTGGCTTCTTTGAGGGTTCGTGGTACTTGTTCAGGATGCTCTCAATAAGAGCAAGACGGTACTCAATGTGGAGCATCTTTCCTCCGTCTTTTTGGTACACAATGAAGGAGTTGTATGTGGCTTCGTCTACAAGCTGACGAAATATCTTTTTGTAATATATTTTTTGCCGTTTCCTTGACACCGGGTAGTTTGCCAGCATTTGGTCGCACTTATCGACTCCCCCATGGTGTGGTTGTAGTCCCGCACGATGCTAGGCTTGGCTACGTCTCGTCCTCTTGTGTCTGAAAACTCTTCGATTTCTGCACTGTGCACTGTGCTCATAACGGTGACAACTTTCTTGTCTCGCCACTGGAGAGCGACACACTTACCGCGCTGGTAGGCGTGCGCGTCACCCTTCTTCAGCTTAGGTGCGCGAAACTCTTGTGGCATCTCCTTCCTGTTGGCTCGCACAGTTCCATACACATCTGTGCAGTTCTTGATGAGGGCATCAACAAGCTCCGGCGATGTGTAGAAATTGTCGATGGTCACGCAGTACCCCTTGCCAAGGAGTGGCTCCAGCAACTTCAGCACCACCCTTGTCCCCATTGCAGATTCAGGAGGAACTGGAATAACAGTGCTGAGATCTGTACCCTTTCCAGTGTAGATCAAACTGTTCCATACATAGCCTGATGTTGCCTCGCACAACATGAAGAATTTTATCCCAAAACGGGCCCTCTTCAGTGGGAGGTACTGCACCCAACCCAACCTCCCTTTGAATAGCATGAGGCTTTCGTCGACAGAGACGTCTCTCTCTGGTATGTAGGCCGTGCGGTACCTCTCGACCAAACGCGACAGAAATGGCCATATCTTGTAGAGCTTGGGCTGTGGATGAGCACCAAGATCGGTCGAGCTCTCGTTGTCCACGAAGTGAAGCATCCTCATGATGAGCTGGTACCGGTTACCGCTCATCACTTCTCCAAAGATGGGCGTGTGCAGAAGCTTGTTCTTCGACCAGTACCACTCTTGCTCCGGTTTTTGCACAATCCCTTGCAACAGCAGGAGCGCCAAAAATACCCGCATCTCCTCCGTTGTTGTTGGTGCCCATTTTTTGAGGCGAGAATGCTCGCTGAGTTGGCTGGCGTTGAGTTTTTGCTCAGCGTATCGGTTTGTTTCCCTAACTATCAGCGAGACCAAGCCGTTGTCCAGAAAAGCTTCAAAGTACTCAAGCACGTCAGTGGTTGATTGGACCGAAAATGTCTTACCCGGGCTGCCGAGAAAAGGGAACCGAGGGGGTGCTGGTGGAACACTGTTCATGTCAATTTTCGACCACTGCCGAGCATCGGCAATAGCGCGATCTGGATCGTCGTCGTCCTCCGCTTCGTCCGAGGAGCTGCTGAGTTCGACGTCGTAATCACTGTCTTCTTCACTTGAAGAACAGAAGTAGACGTCAGTATCCATGTCGCTATCGAAGTCTTCCTCAAAAGAAGCATTTCTTTTCCCTTTCGATGGGCCCGGGCCACACGTGTCACCACCACCGGACGCCATTTTTCAATCTCGTCTTCAAACGAAGAAAAAGACAAAACACAAATAGAACAGACGCAAAATTGCCGTTCCTGTGCTGCCATCTGTTGGCAGCATCTCAAACTGCGTTATGAACGAGCCTGGGTCGTCTAAAACGGCGAAGGGACGAACGATGCAGGACAGACGAGCTACACTCGTCCTAAACGGTTTGGGGACGGCTCGAGATGGACGAGCTAGGCTCGCCCAAAACGGTTAAGGGGTTAACATCAGACAACCATTTTTTCAGTAAGCCGGCCGAGAGACGGAAGAGTAAAATAGGAAGATAACAAACGGTATGACCGTGGACCACGAAAGTCCAAAGTGCAGGGCAAGCTTTTAAGCCAAAGTGGAAATCGCTTTCCCTCGCCCTTCAACCTCAGCTGAAATACCTCCTCGCTGACGTGAGGGTGAACCATGTCGAGGAGCTTCTGGAAGTTGATCGAGGTGCCTTCTGCTGCCACTTGTCAGCAATCTTTGCGAGGGGCCCTCCTATACTTTGAAATCCTTGGGCCTGCAGACGCTCTTTGTAGTGTTTTTGGATTTCATTGCACTATTGCAGACAGCAGGCGCTGAAGTTCTTGAAATCGCAGAAGCAGAAAATACAAATTAGTGAGTTAGCGAAGCAGACATGCTCATATGATTAACTTAATTAAAAGTACTTGATACCGACGTGTAATCTAAGGGTTATGGATGATCTGCTCCCTAAACTACAAATAGTTGAAAACCATGACAAACTTGTCGTTAATGATATACTAGCTGAATCGAGTATGTTTTAATCTTCACAATGCAAACCACAAGGAATGCAAAATTTAAACCCATTGACTGCAAAGAACATACATGCAATAGCTTGTAGCCTCCAAATAAAGGTCTCTCTTACCATGGGCAACCATTGCAGAATCCAAGGGGCAGCTGGTGCAGGGTGTGCTGCCAGGAGTGGTCACCTCCATGTGGTCTGCAAGAGTTTGTCGATTAGATACTTGTTGTTCCAAATGAATGTCTCTCTTACCATGGGCAACCATTGAAATAGCCAAGGGGCAGCCGGTTGAGGGTGTGCTGCCGGAAGTGATCGCCTCTTTGTGGTCTAGAAAAGTTTGTCGATTAGACACAGGTTTATGCTCCTAAAAACTGGTGCTACGTTTTGAAGCAGTGAAAGCACTGATGTCCACAAACAAGATACACCCCTATTATTACACTTCACGTGCTTGGAGAGGTAAATAAAGCATTACCTCTGAGCTGTGCCAGTTTCCCGGCGAGCCTCGGGCCGAACAGAAGGCGCTGCAGTTCTTGTCAGCCTCGTTTTTGCAGGATCCATGAAGTCTCGTGCTAAGAAGTGATCACTACAGATGCGATACTTCATGAAACAGCTCAGTGGCTGGTTTACCCAGAAGGTCGTCCCTGTTGGCATACTGGAGCCAGGCCTTTGACCTGCAACATGTATTGTTGTTCACTATTGTAAAAGGGGCACCTCGGTCAAACATGTAGCTACCTGCCCTCGGTGATCTAAATATTTTGGTGCCACTTGGGATTGGTAAGTGAAATAATATTGCCTGAAAGCATTCCAATTATTGTATAAATGCGCACAAACATCATATTTCTGATAGCTCAAGAGTTGTGCAAGGCTGCAAACATAAAAGTAGTAACCCAATCACTATAGCCACCACGAGAGACCGGTGGAGTATTGAGTACTAAATCGTTGTTGACGAAACTGGCCCAAGTAAATTTTTCTTATGCCAGAAAACAGTGTTTTTTCTCTTAAGTTAGTGCTTTACAGCTTTTGTATGAATTATGTTGTTTCGACATGTGTATGAAACAAATAATCAGAGCCTTCAGCACAATCTTGATTGAGTCCTACAAAAAGTATAATTTTTCATGCAATTCGTCACACGGTAATACAAAATATCGTTAAGATCACTCTCTACGACTATTCACCACAGAGTACTTAGGGCAAAGTGGAAAGTTTCAGTTGCATTCATTACGAACAAATAAAAAGCCCCTTGCAGTCCTAAAACGAGATTTGGATCAAACATTATGTTTTCTGGTCCATACACTTTCACAGGTGAACTGTGCATGCAGTACGCTTGTTAAAGCAAACATAAAAGGAGACCTTAACATACCTGTCGTCCCGGGAATCCGAAAAAAAACTTCGTTCCTGGCTTCTTTTGCATTCTTCCATTGTTTCTACACCAGGCTACGCAGCAGTAGCTGCCGTAGCCTGACATCCTGGTGACGAGAGCTATACAACAAATTTGAAACACTTGTCACCGTAAAATTATAAGAACTGGTACCTATACTTTCTAAACTTTTTGGAAAAATATTTCTTCTTACAACCATAAACTGTGGTCTAGTTAGCATTGTGGGGTTGTGATGCAAGAAAGTACAACGGTACATTCAAGGTTAGCATATGCGAACTTTAGCAACCTAGAACCCTTACTTCTGCATACTGCACGTGTAATATCGCGATTTCGGCAAGTTAGCGCCCAATGCGCGTAAGCGTGTAAACCTAACTTTGGCAGGCTTGTAGTTAAACGAGCTTGAGGAAGCAAATGGAGCCATGGCGGCAGCCAGATGTTTGAAATCACGCATATCTTTAATTTGACACCGTTGTACTACTCGCCAGTTCTAAACAGCTCAACTAAAAAAAGCCGGTACCATGGATTGGCATACTACGCCACTTGCAAACAAATACACTCCAAACCCCACAGTCAACAAACATACAAAATACGGGTTGAACAAAACATCTCACCTTCACCGCAACGGAAGAATGACTATAAACCCGCACGAGGCAACAAGCCGCGGAACCAACCTCAACCCACACAGCGAGGCAAGAGACACAGACCAAGCAGCCAAAGTATCCGTGCCCTCCGTCGAGTCCACGACTCCGAAGCCAACCGTCACGCCGCAGCCATAACCACAGCCGTTGAAGCCGTTTTCGAAAGTTTTCAAAGCTTGTAATAATTTTAAAAGTTTACTCTATACAACGAAGTTATTTATTAATATTATTATATCTGACAAATGTTCAGGATAAGTGGCACTGCTGCGCCTACTAACGGTCAGTAGAGTCCCTAACTCCTGGGCCGCGAAACGGCTTGAGTGGCCACTCTTTACGTAGTACTATATTTCTCTATAACGGCCAGGTGCGATTGAGCAAAAAAAAACAACAACAACAAATAATCGTCCCAAAAAGAAGCCAACAAAAAGCAGCACGACTTTGCGAAGAAGCCCGTACAAAACAAGCGGAGGTAGTTTAAGTAAAACAAATTCAATCCGGGCGTTCACGCGATGATCTACTTTCTATCGCGGTGGACAATGTTGATGGGGAAAAGCAAAAGCCTGCACGAGAAAGATGAAAGATTCATTTGTGACTGCATTGCCTCGTGGTGCTGCCATGCCCACTGAAGCACAACCGAGGGCGGGTGCGCGGTGCTCCAGAATCCTAACTCTACAGGGGAAGGTCTCTCATTTTTCCATGCATTGTGGCCGCTGCAAGCGGCGGAGCATGGAGGCAGACCTTTGGGGTCCCGGGCCACATGGTTACCAACTGCCTTCGATTTCACGAATATAATTATATCATCGGAGCAGGTTTCCCATGAACTTCAACAGTCCACATACTTACCGGTGGAAAGATATTCACATTCCTTTTCGAAGCTTTCTTTTGCATAGCGCGCAGGTGTACCACTCTCGCGTCAACGCAAAAAACTAAACCAGATGACCTGGCTTCGACGGTAGCTAGAAAACATTTCTAGCGTCTTATAATTGAGCCGGGCGCGAGTGGTGCGCGCCCGCAGTAATACGAAAACCACACAATCACCAGATTTCCGAGATTTCAACTGAAGGATGCGGCGTAATGAGTATATCGCTTTTTATAAGCGTTAGGAATAGCTCAGAATTCAGTTTACAACGCTTAAATTATCACTCTTTATGGTGCTGAGAGTTTTCTGTCTTTGCGATTACCTACTGCGCACTCGTTGTCCTTCAGCTGGCAACATTGGCTTCTTTCTCTCGTATTGTCACTCTCTTTTTCGCAGAACCTTTTCACTTAGAGTTCGGATGTCGGCGCACGGGATTTGCCACTCCTCCTCACCCACCTTTACCCCCGCCAGCGACCTTGCTGATACCGATGACCACAGTTTATCATACACAGCTTTGACCGCCACTGTAGAATAAGCCTCTGGTAATTGCAAACTACATGATCGAGGGCTTGTGTGAATAAAAGTACATTGTATAACTAAAGTAATAATATATTATTCACACAATCTAAATTATATTGATAATGAAATAATTTAAAAGGAGCTTGTTTTCAACATGTATAGTCCGCGGACTATACATGTTTAAAAGTTGAAAATTCATCTGATGCAGGCCATCTCAAGTGCGGGATCTATACAATGATTTGTTTTTCTAGATCTGCGACGTTCACTGTGACAAGTCGTGAATGATTTGATGAGTGGACGGACTATATTAAGGTTGATTTTAGTATGATAAAGCTTCTTTGTGAGCTAATACAGTAGGCATTTTGTCAAGGTGTGCTGTGTTTGATACTTTTTAAGTTCGGAATAGGCACTAAGTGCGGACTAGGCACGGGTGCGGATTATGTACCGGGTGCGAACTATCTAAGCAAATACTTCTATTTTTGACCTAAAATTTCCCCTGTGGACTATGCACCGGGTGCGGACTGTAGTCCGGAAAGTACGGTGCTTAAACTCGTAAAAGCGCTCTCTCTACACCGCAGATGGGGTAACTAACCACTTTTTATGTTTCGGTTTTTATTGTTTTGCTTTTCAAAATGGCGGCCCCATGGCATTTTGTTTACTGGCTTCTCGCGTCCGCTTGCGTTGCGTTTTCGCTTTATTGTTACGTGCGCACCACTGGACGACAATCACAGGTAATTTATTCACACAAGAGTTATTTCAAGCAGGCAACTGTTTATTTTCGCTCTACATAGTACAATTGATACGAAAACGTTACAAACAGCACATGCAATGATGCGGTTGTTGACGGGTATTAGCGAACAGACACGGTAGTACAAACAGTTTGAATGTTAGCCTTCAAGCTATGTGCATAAAAAATGATAAACCGAAGATCAATAAACATAGTCTAAACAGGTAGAGGTAAAGTCGCGGTAAAGGCATTTCAAGACAGCTATTCATAAACCATGTAAAAAAAATGCACAGACGCTACATTGCTTTACATAACGAGTGTGATTACAAACCAGTTGCTTTAACAGTAACTACAGGCTAATGTGGTTAAGAATAAAGCTGTGTTTGGAGGTGCATTTGACCTGCCCGTCCTTTTCCCCCAAGATGAACGTTCGACATACCTGGTCAGTTTTCTATGAGGTATGTTGGATCTAGCCAGTCAATTTCTTCAGCACAATGTTTAGAGGTTAGGTTAGATGACGGCGCGCCTTTACAACTCTCCGTCTTCTGATCTGCCTAACGGGGCTACTGGCCCTTCGACAGAAATATCACCTATCATCGACAAACCATAAGCACCTAGAATGCCACTTTCTGACTGCAGCATCACCATCGAACATCGCCGTCCGTGGAAGCGACCTCCTGGCTGAGCATTCTTCACTCGTCACCCTCACCATAAACCTCACCTAATCCTGTTATTGCTGATCACTGGTGATGTACCTTCAAACTCCGGCCCATGTCCCACCTGCCCCCGCTGTTCCCGGTCTGTGTTCGACAATGTCGCCGCTCTCCAATGCGACGTTTGTGATTTGTGGTTCCACCAGAAATGCGAAGATGTATCTCTCGCTTTGTATAGACGCCTCTCCTCATTATCAACTGAGTGGCTCTGTGCGGCGTGTCAGCTCCCACCCCTGGCCGATGACCTCTTTCCATCCCCTAAGCAGCACGGAGCCCCTGCATACCCCACCATCATCCCCAGCTCTACCAAGCAGTTCTCCGACCCGCCTCCGGCGAGCGACAACATCGGCAGCGTTCACCGTTCGCACGACAACTCCGCGTTTGGCGTAGTTGTCGTGCGAGAAGTGCGTGATTGGAGTCTGCAGACTCCAATCACGTTTGGTTTTCCAACGTTTGCTTCCTAAAGAACAAGCTACCTGACTTTAAAGCACTGAAGTAATCTTTCCCGAATACAATATTCGCTGTGTGCGAGACATGGCTGGACGCCTCGTCTTCGGTGGGCAATTAATGGGCAATTAATCGATCTCACACAATTCTTTGTATTCCAGCAAGACCGTCCCTCAACTGGGGGCGGTGGCGTCCGTCCTCGCCTTGCCAAAACACCTGCCCTGCCAACGTCTCGACCACCTCACCCCTCTGGGTCTAGAAGCCATCTTCGTCGAGGTCTTTTGCAAACATGGAAAACTTCTTCTGGTGTCTACCTATTGCCCACCCTCCTTCCATGAACAATCGTACGCCCTCCTCCAAGAGAGCCTACAGCGCATCGACCCCAGCAGGTTTTCTGCACTGTTCATCTGATCCACTCGATGACATGCTGTTAGGCGCACTGGAAACTGCTGGCCCCACCCAACTTCGTGACGCCCCATCCTACATTTTCCTCGAAACGGCAATGCTACATTCCTCGACCTTGCCCGCACCAATAATCCCACGTTATCCTACCACTGCACTGTCAAATCCAGCCTACCAGGCAGTGATCACTGTGCCCGCCTCACCAATATCCATTGCTCAGTCCCTAAGCGAGG
The DNA here is from genome assembly GCA_037355805.1 of Ixodes ricinus. Taxonomy (NCBI): domain Eukaryota; kingdom Metazoa; phylum Arthropoda; class Arachnida; order Ixodida; family Ixodidae; genus Ixodes; species Ixodes ricinus. The sequence continues at coordinate 6,861 of JAZHYW010040317.1, read as the reverse complement.
TCGTCAAGCCAAGAAGTCCTAGCAGTTCTAAAAAACCGATTCCCTCATCTCAATCAGCTCATCCACCTCGCTCCCTGGTCCATCGTGTTTGATCACCCATCGACGCATGCTGAACGACAGGTGCCAGATGCTGACATAGCTCTACAGGGTATCCTGAGGGGAGAGTGAAGACAGGTGTGAGTCCAGGAAACTGGCATGTTTGAGCAACGCTTTTTTAGAGGTGTGCCTTCCCATTAATTCCCTTCGAGGTACATCCACCTGACTAGTCAATTTAGAATTATATTCAATGTACCCTCAACTTGCTTAGCCTGTTTGCAAATATATAACAACTGGTAAATTCACTTTTTATAATGTTGCCGTTTTTTAGTTATTTTTTTATATGCATATACTTTGATGCCAACTTCTCTTTTATGATTTTACAGATTAGCAAACCCCAGGTTCAATCCTGATTAACGCCATTTGCCATGATATTTTAAATTTTTCCGGTAAAGTGGCGTGAAACCTTTGATGCGTGGAGGCAGTGTTGCCAACCTATTTTTCGAAAATACCCCACGCCAGCGTCCAGAAAACCCTACATTACCCTACGAATGTTTCTTATTACCCTACATTATACCCTACGAGGCAAATCTTTGTTCAAATAATACTGTTGCATAGATTATGATAATACAGGGTAATATTATTGCAGTACAAAGCGACAGGGCACGCATGCGCGCGCATACCTGCGTTATTCTAGAACACCATCCTTGCATGTGCGCTGTGTAGCATCAGCACGGCAGTGATGTAGCGAGCGCACAGACATCCCTAACCAACATGTTTAGCCGATTTGTCGTGAAATTGAAAACTGGGCTACGTGGGACCTGCACTCGCGGAGAGAGACAAGGCGGCTCATTACAAAAGGAAGCTAATCCGAGCGGTATATTGCCGCGCGCGCAGCTGGCCAAGTAGGCAGCGCGCGCGTGGCCTAATGGCTATCGTACCTGCCTCCCACGCAAAAGCCAGTGTTCGATTCCTGGGAGCGACGTGTTTTTTGTTTATCCCTGCAACTTAGTGTTCTGGTAATTTCGAGAATCCTGGTTCTTGTTCGAGGTCCGAATGTTCTACGCGTCGAACTTTCTGCGCCGATTATTCCAGTAGCCCACTCGTGTACATAAGGGCGAGCCAGGGTCAGTTTCGCCCCAGCGCTCGGCTCTGCTCTTTCGCCGACTTCGACGCCCGCGACTCTCTGCTGTTATCTTCTGTTTCCTTTTTTTTTTTTTGGGGGGGGGGGGGGGGCACAAGTTCGCCCCCATTAAACGTTTCAGTTTCCCCAGTAATTCTTTGTTTCACCTTGTCATTCGTGACAATATTAGCTTCTTTGGGTGTACCGCCTAGGGATTCGTCAAACTAAGGTACTATCGACAAACGAGACTATTACACCAGGGGAGGATAGGAAACCGGCGGCTCTTCCGTATTCGTTAAAGTGTCATTCGATGAAACGTTATGGTTTCGGCTTCGTTCACTAAAACGTCGTTCGCTCAAGTGAACGCATTCAGTCCCAACTACTTGTGCAGTCGGTAGGCGGTCTTCAAACTGCCTACCGACTGCACAACGTGCGGGAAGCTCCGCGGGAGCTTTCAAATCGGTCTCCGTACTCGTCGATTATCCGTGATCGACGCTCTATGGGTGTGGTAAGGAGAGTTAATTGCAACGCGCTAGAACTAAAGAGCGCCCAGAAAGACTGGTAGTTCCAGCTATGGTTATTTACAGCATGCGCACCTTACGCCAGCGCATAGAAAAGCCCAGTTGAACAAATGGCAGCCAGTTCTGGATGGCTCGGGGTGGTTCCGCCCGCGCTGCCACGTGTTTCGCAGTTGTAACAAGGACCGCCGGATGAACCAGAGTCATCAAAGAAAAATTGACGGGACCATTTCCACTGGAAGTATACCTCTTCTGGCTCCAAACTTCCTAAGCGCAACTCACCTCTCCTACTTGCTCCAGCTCTCCAACTTGGTGTGTGGTGCTCTCTGTTAGCACGTCTTGCAACTTGAATACTTTCGTTTTGCATGATGTCGTGGTGTGGCAGCACACGGGTTGTAAAGCTATGCAAAACTTTCACGGCACTTTATTTTTTCTTACGATTTGTTTTTGGTTTTTGTTTTATGCTTGCCGTTGAAGAAGCAAAGTCTGCAGTCTGAAAATACCCTACTTTTGGCGGGGAAATGGCCGGACGGCCCTACAACCCTACAATGTACCAAAAATGCCTAAAATACCCTACAAGTAGGGTAATTACCCTACGGATGGCAACACTGAGTGGAGGTTGCAAAATCATTAAGCGTGAACAAGCAATTCATTATGTTCGACCGTTTTGCAAGTCACGTCCGACGTACATATGCCTAAGAAATTAACCGGGTCACATACACTGCGTTGGAGAAAAGATGATCGTGCCATGCCTGACGCGAAGGACAGCATGAGCACTTTAGGAAATGTTTGCACCCACCAGCAACGAATTTGAAGCGGAATCCCGGAATCTTGAATGGCAAAGTGAGTCCCCGGCTTTTTGGCTTCTTGCCTAAGCAGGCCCATTTAGAACACATTCATAGCATGATTTGGTAACTCACGTGACATTAAGATGCCAAGCGAGGATCCAACCGAAAGGGAAATATACTTGGAAAGGGAAATTCGCTGAACAGCAATGCCGACAACGCGACCGGCGATATTTAAAAATATGGCTTCAGTTAGGGAAGGAAGTTCTATGGTTACTGCTCGGTTTTTCCTTTCCATATTGATTTTTTATTATAACCTAGCTTATTATGTTTGTTTTACACCTAGTTGTCGCCATCCGGCTTGAGGGGTGCTGCGTAAGCGCGATTACCGGAAGTGGCCTTGAGTGCGACCACTGTTTATGATTTCACTGTGCCGATGACCCCTTGGCGTATGTCCATAACATGGGGTTAAGTTAAAAAAATGCAGTGTTGTTTTTGTTAGTTGTTTTCGCGTTACTTCGTACATTACTGCGGAAGTCGTCGAGGATGAGTCATCGCTGTACCCGAGCCCCAACCCATTCCGTGCCGTTCCGCTGATTCCCCTTCCATCGCGGTGGACGGTGTTGACATGGAAAGCAAAAGCCTGCACGTGAAAGACGAAAGGATTCATTCGGGGACTGCATCGCTCGGGTGCCGTCTTAGTACAGCTATGCATTGTTCTGGATCAGAAGCACATTTTTTCCCGATCAATTCTGGGGGTCCACCTATAGTTTTTAATAATTCTGGTAAAGATAATTTGTAACACAAACGGCTTAAAATGGAAAATTTATGCACTTCATCTCGCTGATAGTCCGGAATTTTACTAATTCCCCAAAATGTCTTGAACGTAATGGTTTATATTAGGGATCATTCTTTGAGAATGCATATCTCAAATTATACACAGTAAAGAATCGCATAGCCAGTGATCAGTGCCTTGAAATACCTCTTCTACGTCCTGACATAGTGGTCCCAATCCCTTGGAAAATACCCCTATTGTACTGTCCTTGCACAAATGTATTGTTTCAATGATGAATCGCAATCGTATCGATTCGTATCGATATAATACTCTTGGGTGAATCTCTCGTTGGTATATCTAGGAATGTGTCAAAATTAGTAAATACCACTTTCGCTTTAATCAATATAATTTCACGAGTTTGTGGAAAGTCCTCGTATTTCCCACTCATGAAAGCCAGCAAAGTGTACAACTGAGGTAAAGCACACAAAAGTGCATCTTAATCTAATTTAACCAGTCCAGTGTGTTTACTTCCTACGCATAATTTCGGTGTGATAAAGTGCACTTGCTTGCCCAAATGAGTATCTGTCGACGAGGTACTTTGCTTCTTGCAAAAAATCCAGGAACCAAGGATACTTCCTTTTATGACCATACCTAGCTGTATTTATGTACGAGGCGAAACCGTTATAAGTGCATATTAAACGCACCAACAAATCCATATGTAGAGGCGATATCCATCGAAGAGTCATGGCATTCTCCACCACTCGTTACACCTTTATAGGGGGAGGAAGCAAAGATTACCCCAGCGGGTCTTTTTGTCTTCTTTGCCTCTGGGAAAAAAAAAGAATATTTGTAGGGCAATTTTTTTATGATTCGAACATTCTGCGCGGCACACATGCAATTTGTAAGACCTTGCACAGAGTACACACAAAGAATGGTGCGCACGCTGTTTCTGCACTTTGGTAGTGCTTACAAATATAGCAAAAATCGCTGTTTGCTCTAGGCGCGCTCACCTCGGGCAGCCTCAGACTTCGCCTTGGACATTCTTTTCCAGTACTGCTCGTACAGTGGAGGCTGCACGAAAAGCGATGGTGAGTACATCTTGTGGTTCAAGTTGGGAAATTCCCATGACATTCATTCCACTAAGGAACCCCAAGTTCCAAAAGCAGGTAGATATGTGGGGTTATTCATTGTAGATCTCTTGGGACTGTGAGCAATTTCTTAGATACAATCCTAGGTACTGGAGCACTTTGGAATCTTACTCTTGGTGCATGCCTTACGAAAATGCTTGCTAAAGCCTGTAGTTTGTGTGCAGCGTGCGGGGCTTTGGCGAGGCCGATGTCCCCGCTGATGCGAGCACCATCCAAACGTTGCTCGGCAGCCGTTGCAGGAAGAGCTCGCGGAGGAGGGACTCGTCGATGGTTGTCGCTTTGTCTCCGAGGAGCTGCTCCATCCGACGCAACAGCTGCATTGGAGTCCGGTCGCCAAGTTCCCTGCTGTCAAGAGTTGCTGTAGGCGTTTCTCCTCTGAGGCGCTTGTGCGGCGGATCAGTTGTGCCTTTAGGGTGTTGTAGGCATCGACGGCTGGCGGTGTGAGTGGCAGGTCCTTCACCTCTGTGGCGATGGTTGGGGAGAGGCTGGACACGACGTGGTGGAACTTCGTCATGTCAGCCGTGATTCGTCGAGTGGCAAATTGAGACTCGACTTGGACGCACCACAGCTGCGGGTCCGCTGGCCAAAAAGGGGGAAGCTTGAGGGTGACTGCAGAGATAGTGGTGGGGATGGGCTCCTTGTCCGGCATGGCTGAGTTGGGGCTGTTGATGGTTGCGCTGGGGAAAACCGGGCCACCACTGTAGTGTCTCGGGTTTTTCTTGACTAGGCTCGGAAATTAAAATGGTCTGGAACTGTTGGTGAGAACACTAAACTTTTATTTAGATAACTGATTATTACTTGACCAAATTTAAAATAATAATGAAAGAGCGATGGTCGGCGTTTGTCCAGGCCGCTGCATGGTCCCATGTCGTTTCTCCGAGTACGGTCTCCTGTTCCGTCTCATCTTTAAACCCTCTTGTCAAGGGTTACCCCGCGGTTGTGTGAAGTGGTTCAACTGCGAGGCGGTGGTCTTCTTGGAAGCCGTTTTGTCAGTGCGCGCATACCTGACCAAACTCTCCGAGGCCACTCGGTCGAATGGAAAAAAGTTTTCTCGGGAGCCGCTCGGTCAGTGCGCGCACATGTAACCCTCAACATAATGAAAAAAAAATATCGGTAACAGCCAAATAATTGCTCTTCTCTTTCAATACTTTTTTATGCATAGCCTCAGAATTAAAGCTTGACATCTGGGCACTTTGCAGTTTGTATTGGCAGCAGGTATTGACATGAACTAATTAGAAAAGGATGCCTCTTCTGGTGGAGACACCCTCAATTTCGTTATCATGCTTACCTCAGACTTGGTACTGCAAACTTGTTCAGCCATCTTTTCAAAGTGCTTGTGAAGACTTTATCTTGAAAATTCTTGCTAAAGCCTGTAGTCCGTGTGCAGCGCGTGGGGCTTTACAGTTTGCGGTGAGGTAACTGCCAATAGCCTGAGGCCACAGCCGCTGCCTGCAGGTGTGAAAATGTTTTTCTTTAAGAATAAAGCACAGACCATTGCTTTAGTGCACATTTTTAAATGGAGCAATGACAGTGGAGGCTTCAATCTCAATTGCACACCACACATCCTCTGTCAGTTGTACATGCAGCTACAACAAGAGTTCAAGCTAGCCAAAAAGGCTAGCTTTAAGAGGGTGTTAAGAAAGGGTGAGAGGGTGTTAAGGAGAGGGTGAGAGGGTGTTAAGGAGAGGGTGTTAAGAAAAAGTAATAACGGCTTTCCCGGATTTCCTCTAAAGTGCATGAAGCAGAAAACCTCAAACTAGCCCACACCCCAACTTTTTTTGAGGACCAGGAACCTGACACACAAAACCTGATTACAAAAAGAACACAGTGGTCCTGCAAAAGACAACCCAAGATCTCTTTTGTTGCATGTTGAACCTTGGAAGAGGACAATCATGAAGAGGTCACACTATGTCGAACCTTAGCCGCCTAAAAAACTGATGTTTTAGTTATAACCGAATTTCCGAAAATGGATTCGACATACCTTTGCCGGTCTTTATCGGCTTAAACCAAAATATCCGAACCTAAAAACTGAGCTGTTTCGGTTAGAACCGAAGTTCCTAAAATGGATTCAGCATACTGTAATTCGTTTAAACCTAAAACTCCAAACCCTACTTATACCTTATCACTGGAAACTTGGCAATTTGTGTATACTATCCTCGGCTGCAAATCTTTGCTTTTAAAATATCCGAGTTTTGCAAACAACACGGCATTTGTCAACTAGTGACCAGCAAAAATATTTGAAAAAATGTTCCATCATTCGTAACCATATAGACCTTTTCCGCAAGGGCGCCGCCATCTTGAATTGTCGTCACTTCCAGTATGGGCGAAAACATTGTTTTGCCGTCGCCACGCCAATAGAAGGCATTTAGGACATAAACGTAACCGTCACACATTCTCGTTTAGCGTCCCCTCTATTTTTTTACTATTTTCAGGTTGAAACGTTCTGATATTTTTTCGTCGCCCATACCGGATATGC